>JAIPRM010000827.1:0-46838 GCA_025469315.1 Stegophylla sp. TES_Ste_2020 | reverse complement strand
GTGTTTCTACAAAATGTAAAATAAAATAAATAATCATCACTGTAATATCACTAACTTCCTCGCTCCACACTTAGAATATAAAACATATTTTACCACATTGAAACAAAATAAATATTTAACACAATTTTAACGCCTCTCCAAAATTTGACGCCCTATGCGGCTGCATAGGTCGCTGTGCCTTAAATCCGCTCCTGAGTGTTCACGACGATCACGTCGGTGGTTGGTTTGTGTCAACCCTTTGGCCATACGTACACGTCCTAAATGAAGCGTTGAAATTGAATACGCTTAGAGTGACCTATTGACGGGAATCAAATTACCGTATCGAAATATTATCGTATCCCTTGCTCAATCGCATCACTGATAAGGAACTGTTATCATACTTTAAAATTAATGTCATTGTTTTTCTTATCTAATATGATAATATGAAAATTTAAAGTGGTACCAACCAAATAAGAAAAATAATTTTATTTTTCTCAAAATGATCACTCTTAGCGTATTCCATTTGATTGCTTCAATTCACAATACGTAACAGTACACGGTATGGGGCCCCTCTATATATTTTTTACTCTATGGTTTGTGTTTACACTTTTCATCCGAAAATTCGATGCAGTGGGTGCAACGTTGCAACATACAAGAATAATATTTCTTTTTTACCCTTCTCCCACCCCCGAAAAACCACTATAAATTACTAAGCACTTATTATTGATGACATATCTACGTTAGTTTTTTTATAATAATTTGTCGTTAAATTATAATCGTACTTGCTGCTGTTAGCCGCTACTTGTGGAACTAGAAACGCTGTATTTTGTGTTGCGAAAGTTAATTAAATAATTAAAAATTCACAAATCATCTTAATCGCATTTATCATAAATAAAAGTTAATAATAGTACAATAATTTTGGGTTGATACTAGTTAGAGTTGTTTTATAGTCGAAAGATCATTTTACATAATAGAGATACACTAACATTAAATCGTTTAGCACGTTTGTTTCATTCAGAATCTAAAATTCAACAAAAAAAAAAATTCTTTAATGTGGTGGTGCCCTTGATCTCTGCTATCTGTACAATAAATTTGGGTTTGCATCTTAATTTATATACGAACACATAGTGGTGTATGCAGAGGGGGTAAGGGACTTAAGCCTTCACCCGTTATCCTCATAATTTATTTTATATGAGGTTTAAGTGTTAAGTTAGATTTTACGTTTATTTTTTTATTTTTCGAACAATGTGTTTGAGTGTATATAGTTAAACAAGTCTTATTTTATACTTTTTTATTTCACGTATGACATTTAAAGCGTATTTTACACTCCTCACAATTAGATCCAAACATTTTCTGTAGTTTTCTTTGTAGTATTTTAATTTCACAAAATTAGTTTTAGCCCATTTAACGATTAGTCTAAAATAACGATCACAAAAACTTAATAAAATGCTTATTTACTATTAACTACCACAAAATTGGTTATATTTGATAAAATAATAAAAAAAAAAAAAAAAAAAAAAATGTAAAATGCGAATTCAATGAGTGACATACTTGCACCACAAAGTGGTCTGAAATAGAACTATAGGTGGACATAATTACATACAAACAATTATTAGTAAACTGATAATTTTATTTTAATAATCTACATTACAACAAAATAGTAAGTATTAATTATCAAATCAACATTTTCATATATACAATGTTGAGTGACAAACTGTATTTCAGCCTTCAGGAAATGTAAATTGTTTAGTTAATAAATTACATTTTACTTATTTTATGTCTGTTAGAAAATTGCAAAAACGGTTTTGTCAGTCTATCGATTCTATTTTGATCTTCTTTTTCGACATAAATAATTTTTCGAACCACTCAATATTTTTAGATTCTGAGTGGAGCAAAGAAGATTGCTGTTTTTGCGATGACGTTTATTTTTTATTTTTTTCTACCAAACACTTTTTCGTATAAAAATACTTATCCAGCAACACTTGCTTCTAGATGGTACTTTTCGAAAGGTGATTTTTCCAAATCCCCTAAATAGCGTTTCTGAAATTTGGGAAAAACTACCGGAAATTTGACACACACAAAAAATACGCGTAATACGTTTAATAAAAGTCATTCCAAATGCATTTTTTGGAAATATTTTCATAATTGACCTCTATAAATTCAATATCAGACCACTGTGCGTACCCGGTACACGCGTCGTATACAACAATATCGATCAGCTCGCTAAACGTTTTCAAATCGCGCGCGTGTCATTATGACGCACCTATCGAAACTCATAAAATGAGGATGTAATTTTCGCGCGAGACTTTGCCGCCTCAGTGGCGGTGTGAACGCGCGGACGATAATATTGTGTATGCTCACGAATTATGTACGGGACGTTACGTTTAAATTCGACGATAATAATTAATAACGAATGCCTTTTACCCGTCGTCGTCGTCGTCGTCGTCGTCGGCGACCGGCACACAACATTAATATGTATTGTACATGCTCGACGACACGATGATGACGCAACGATGACGCACGTCACCGCGTCGTCATGACGTTGCCGAGCGATCGAGCACACAGGCGATATTCTATGCCTATTATACACGTGAAATAATAGCCCGTGTGACACGGTAATCTAATATTTTAATCGTTATAGACATTTATTTTATTTTTTTCATCCGATATTACCTTCCTCCTCCCCGCCCCCCCCCGCCACCCAACCCAATGGAAGATAGTACGCGCGGAAAAAACTCGAAAAGTTCGATTGTACCAAAGCTGTTGTAGGTGCGCACAGATACTCAGAGTGAAAATTGAAAATGAAAAAGTGAAAATTAAATTGTGTTCGACAAACCGACGCCAAATACGGTACCACTATATTATTTTGTCGTCGGGAAGTAGAATATTTTTTTCGGTTTTCAGGAATTCTCAGTGGCGTGTTCAATTTTAAAGCAATGATAAATCATTTCTTAAGTGTTAGCGGATATAATAACTAGTTAATATTATACAATTAGATAAATATTTGCAGTATTCACTCAAAAAGGATATATTTTTATGCTATTTGAAATTAAATAGAATAATATGTTATAAACAAAAGTGATCGTCATTTAAAAGATATAAAATCAGAATTTTATATTTGTATGCTTATTAACTCTCTTTTGAAATAAAAGATATATTTGCACAAAAACATAACTTTTAAATATTAAAGAAATACGTTTTTTTTTATATTGTCAATGTTAATTTTTATCGTTCATTAATAAAAAAAAAGTAATAAAACTCTGATTACAAAATCATATGACTCATCCCGTGTATAGTTTTATATATATATATATATACTTACTATGTATATTCATTGATTAAATATTGTAAAATCAAGTTATCTTTTGTTTTCAGCAAAGTGATCTATATAATACAATAAGATATGCCTCAACCTCAGAGTCCTGTCAGGCGTGATTATTCCATTTTTGGTTTCTCACTCAAGTTTTCAATCTAATAAGTATGAGTGTAAAAAGCGAGCAACAAGTGAAAAGCAAAATAATAATAATAATAATAATAATAAAAGACAGTCATTATTTAAAAATTATTATCAAAATTAAGTGATTAATTTAATAATATTATTGAAGAGAAATGTTTGCCGACTAAGAAAAATGTATCGTTTTACAGTGACGCTTTTTGCCTCCACTAAAACCCATATTTTTCTTTGAATTCGTAGTCACAGAAATTCGAACAAAAAAAAAAAAAAAAATAAAAAACAGTGAGAAAAATTATCAAAATTTATAATATAAATAATTTTTAAAAAGCTTCGCAGTGTATCGAGGGACGACTGGTTCTTTCATCCTCCTCCTCCTCCTTCTCGCGCCATAATGGTTTTATTTATTTTTATGTTTGATAAAAATATCACTAGGTGGATACTAATTTTTTTTCGTTTCTACCTCACAACAAAACAAACTGACTACAACGCGCATTCTTCCGAGTGCAAAAGTTCACCTCCGACCAGACTGGGGGTAACGGGGGGGGACGGAAAGCGCGGGATACGCGAATTTCATGAATTTTGATTTAAGTTTTTTCCTTCGCGTTTATTTTTTACGCGTTTTTTCACGTTATCGTATAAATTATTTCCTCGCCTGAGGCAGGCAGCAACACCTAAAAATATTTTATTTTACCCGTCATATTATTTCTGTTTTCTCGGGGATCAAAAACTTGTAAAATTAAGTAGATACAGCCTTAACGCGGTGTATACTTGGTAATTATTTTATTATAAGCGATATACGTATAATTCTCACGTTCCTATATGCATTTTATATGATACACCCAAAGATTTCGTACGGTATTATTTATAATATTATGGATTACACGTATAGCCGCGCGTAAATACTTTTAGTTGTGAAATTGAAATTTTAATACCTCGGGGACTTGGGAAGTATGACCTTTTTGTTAATTGAATTTTAATTAACAAAAACACAACAACACATTTACACGAAAGTGTACCTTTTGCTTTTCCGCCAATGGCCGATGATGTTACAAAAACAATTTCGATAACATAAAAATATCTTGCAATGTAAATGAAAAAATTTAATATACAATATTACGAAGCAGACATTTTTCTATATACACAACATATTAATTTAATTTCCAGTCTATAAAACTCACTTTGGAATCGCATATAGATACTGTGCAATTACTTATAATATTCATTTTTATTATTTTCCAAAATTATAAGAAAATTTTAAAAAGTCACGAATAAATTAAATTAAATAATTTGAAAATGCTCATAACTCACATAAGGATTAAAATATTGTAAAAACCCAGAGTAAATTATATAATATGAATTTTAATTTTGAAAATAGGTCGATTTATTTTGAAGTTTGATTTGAAGACGTTAGATTGATTTTTCTGAACGCGAATTAACTATAATCTGAAGCATAAACTTCCTCTTAACACTCATTAGAAAATTGACAATATTTTATTACATAACAAAAGCTAAGGTTTACTTACAAAGTGAGTATACAAAAACGAATATATTTTAAATATTAAAAATTTTCTTTCGCTAAAATATTTTTCATTTTATTGTCGATCTGTAATTAAATTTTCATTTAGTTTACACCAAAAAAAAAAAAAAATGTTTTACATACTTTTTTGTCAAACTTTGGGTTGTTTCTCCGAAATTTCGGAAAAACTACTGAGAATTTCGAAAAATAATCTCTATAAACACCATCTAGAGTCAAATTATCATTAAAAAAAGTTGCTGGTAGAAACTTTTGAACCAGAGTTTTACCACATGCAAAAAATTTTCACAGACAAAAAAAAAAAATAATAATAAAATAATAAAAAATAAACATCATTGAAAAAAACATCAACATAGATAGGATACATTTGCTACACTGGCATTCGACTCAAACGTTTTACCACACTTTTTTAATAAACTTATGTTTAGTAAGGATTGAAACTGTACTAAAATCCTACGTCAAAGTGTTTCCATTCAACCGAGGAGACAACAATACGCAACACATGCAAATATTACATAGTGTTTTCAGTGTACAAAGCGTCGAATAAAAGTTAAATACTGAGCGACGAACTCAAACGTTTACAATGTTTATCATTAAAAACCGTGTCTGTATTCAAATATTACACGACGTAAATTATTATACCATTGTTTTTTTACTGACTACCACAGTTTACCGCTGTGATTAATCGTTTTTGTTCATTTCATCTCCTTTTTTTTTGGGGGGGGGTAGGGAGGGGAGGAGGGAGGTGGAGAGGAATATTCATACAGTCATATAAAACTACGTAACTGCCTGCGAAAACGGCAAGGCCGATGATTGGCTATTTTCGATATATATATTTATATTTTCGAGTTTGTTATTTTATAAATCCGACGGCGTGACGTAAAACAATATTATGTTTTTGAATTGATCGATATTAATCGCCGCATAAAGCAGTTTCAAATGTCTATTCATTCCATCACGCCTCACGGCCGCCAATACAGTTTCATAATGCGTTTTCCTCCGCTCTACAGACACGTCGTCGGTTCACTTGATACACATAATGGGATACGCATAATTATTATACCTACTCTATGACGTCTATTTATCAACCGCCATTGTCAAAATACAAGATCAACGTTATGTTCACAATGACATTGTGTAGTTATTATAATTATATAAATTTTGCTTCAATCACAGCGCTTTCACTAATTTATTGGCAGTCATTTTAACGAATAAAAGAAGAATTTTATTTTTCCACGTTTTAATAGATCCGTCGTTGAAATATATTTTTAATAATCAACAATAAACATTCTAATTAATTGTATTTATAATAAAATATAGGTACAGATAACTAATTAGCTATACACGTTAGCTCACTGGATTGCTATGCGATTAATTAATAATAAAAATCTCTTGAAGTACGATCTTATTTTTTTTTTTTTGGTAATTATAATTTCATTATTACTAATTGCCAATTATTTTAGTTTATTATAAAATGTAATTAATAAACTTAACTGATAATTTTTGATCAAACGATACTGTAAACGTAACTAGAGCGTGTGTGTAATGTGTAGGCGTTTCTTCCCCTATAAGGATCACCTCTGGATCTACACCTCCCCCCCCACCACCACAGCACCGTTTATCGTTACGCCTCGAGGCAAAAAATCAATCAGGAAATTCCCACTCTAATGATTCTAAAATCGAAAGGCACGAGATGGCAGTTGTGAATCGAACGTGTTCATTTCACCGCGTCTCGTGACATTAATTTACGAGCTTCTGATCATCGCCGGCACCGCTCGTTCTCATCACGGGAACACATCTCTTTTATTTCCATCCAGGTTAAGAAGAGACAAAAAAAAATTCATCCTCTGACCAACCGACGACGCAAACGGAACTCATTTCGGGCTTAAGTACTACTATCTCGTAGCAGTCGACACGCTTCACCCTGAGTGTTATTTGATTCTACAACTGTTACAGACAAACTTACAAATAAACCTGGAAAGTAATTACAGGTATCAGCCATACTCTGAATAGTGACGCCGTTTCAGTGATAGTTTTCGTTGACAACGGTTTCCAGTTGTTCAATTACATGCAACAATTTTAATGAACATATATAAAAAAAAAAAGAAATGCTTGGAAAAACAGATGGTATTCTAACAGTACCGCAACTTTTTACCGCAAAATTGGAACAAAATTTGTATCTACGCACAGTTGGAACTTTAAGGAGGTCGTTTCCAAAATGCTCAAACATTTTTCCAAGCATAAGGGAAATATTAAAGGAAAAATTTACACACAACGGTAAAATATGCCATAATCTGAATTTTCATAAAATTGGTTTTATTTTTTTAAGATCAGTGTTTTAGTCTCACCAACTACTAAAAATAATCACGCACATACTTTAAAAATTTTTTAAAAATCATTAGACCAATTATGGTGCTAAGCATAGAACTTTGAAAATATTGAAAATATTTTGTTTTTTTTTTTTTTTTTTTTTTTATTAGTGTTTACTTCATAACGTTTTCATATTTTATACAACTATTTATATTTGTTTTTTCATACATTTTATATGATATAATATACTTTATTTCATTATACTTACTTAATGTTATAGGTATTTGTAATATGCATTATTATTGTAATTTATTATTTATAATATGAATATGCAAATCAGCTTCATTTGCTCACGGTGCCCGTGATGAACTTAATCTGGTTATTCTTGTTAGCTCATTAGAAACGTCTTGGTACGAACCAGGTATACTGCGGAGGCGTGGTGTTGCAATAAGAATAAAATATAACGTTTGACACGTTTCTGATTATTATAGTGCGAAGGGAGGTCATAACAATTGTTGCATTTTGATAATTACGTCACACAATGTCGACTGACATTAATAATTGTACTCTGCCAGTGTAACTATTACACTACTGTTAGAAACATTGAATTCATACATTAAAAACAGTGTTTTATAAATAAAATTGAGTTTTGATGTTTTGCAGACAACGTACTTTTGTTCGGATCTCATTAGATTGTAGACCGAATAAAATGTCCTAGGTTTTATGTTGATTGATACCTCAGATCGATTTGAAAATATAAACAGAATTAACTTTCAATTAAATATCACAACCTATAAGTAATGAATATATCCTGCTGTATTTCTGTTTTTGAGTACGTGCATATTGTTTATGTTGTGATCGCGTCTCGTTCGTCTCTTCGTCTTTGTAAAACGTGCAAAGTCTACTAAATATTTCGTATTTCTAATGTTTGTTTATCTCGCCATTGTTATAGCAATGCATGTAACAGAAGTGGATATTATTTAATGTTATTAAAAATTTTAATTTTAAAAATGTTCATATATTTACATTTTTCTGAGCTTGCTAGTGAGTTGATGTTATTACATTTTGTGTTGATTTTCGATTATTAAATCTCACACGAAATTCAATTTAAAGTTAAACGAAAATCACCCATATTTTCCAAAACTCGATAAAGGTCCAAAAAATGTGTGTGTGTGTGTGTGTGTTGAAAGTTTCCGAAAGATGTTATAACCGTGTCAAATAACATGATTGATTAAATAATCAGCCAAAATGCGTTGTTAATGCTTTGCTGAGAGTTGAGTTAGTTACGTCGAAATATTCGAATAAAGTTGTTTCGATAATTTCTTTGTATTATACCCACACTATATTTTCTGAAAAAAAAAAAAAAAAAAAAAAGAAAAATCCAAAATACCAAGTATGTCCGATTCTTGCTAATTATTGCATTAATAGTTTAAAAAAATAATAATAATTTGACATTTCGCAAAATATTTATTAGGTTAATTCTGTGTGTAAATAAAAGGCAAGTGTCTGTTCAATTATTATTGTAAAAGTTATTTAATTATTCATTTAAATAGTGTTAACAACAATATATTTATGCCACGTTACAGCTGTTTACAAACCATATGAATAACTAAATACCTGGCACGTGATTTAAGGCGCTTCTGTGCACTGCGATTGCTGCTTTGAATGTTTAATAATGGAAACGTGGTTTCTTGATCTATCACATTATTGCGAATCAGGGTATTTATATATAACACTACAGCATCATTTTATAAACCAACACATCCCTCGTTTCACTCAGAGTGTAGAATTTCCTTACAATACAGGATCTCAGGATATCTCTACGGGATAATAATAATAGTAAAAGTAAAATAACGTTAATTTAATGCTTATATTATAGTTTCACCTCTGCCAACGCTTAAATTATTATATACAATACCTATTATGAATGTATTTTAACTTTTTGTAATTTTTGATAATAATAAGTCTTGTAATTTGTCACTATAATTTGATATTGTAAACTGTTTATGACTAATTATTTTCCAAAGGGATAATCTCGTAAATATAAAATGAATATTTTCAACACATTCACCAAGCGAGAATGTGACCCGTAGAGCGTAAAATACCCGTGGTGCAATGTATGTCCGGTTTTCTTGTCTATTCTTTTATTTTCTTTACTTTACTTTGTTTCATTTTTTTTTTTTCTTATCTAAGGGAGAAAAACTTTAATAAGAAAAAAAGCGTTAGAAAAAAACGTCCAAAATGTATTTTCACATCATCAAAATTTTCTATCTAATAAAAATATAAATATATAAATAAAAAATTAAAAAATTTTCATAAACTTTAGATAAAAAAATGATAGTTCTGAGTGTTTTTCGTGAAATTTTACAGTCCCCCCCCCAAAAAAAAAAAAAAAAAAAAATGAGAAATTCGATAAATGGTCTCTTTAAAGTACCAACCAGAGGCAAATTCGATTTCAAAAAGTTGCTGATCGAGACTTTTTTACAAGTACGAAAAAGTAAAGCAAAGCACAATGATATTATCATAGTGATTAACTAATGTAGAGCCGGAAAAATAATTTCGTTTAAGAAACGAAATGCTATTCACTGAAATAATTTGAAAAATATTTCAAAATTAAAGCATTGAAATGTTATCATCGTTGACCCACGACGTAACGAGTTTAAAAGTTAAACTGCTGCGAGGAAAACGTAAACGCTCAGGTATATTGTAATAATATCACTTGACGAAACCTTTTGTCTCGCCCAAAACCGTAGAATTAACTACTTTAGGGAAAACCAATATTGACTTCCTCGTCGGTGGTGGCCGCAGATGGGTCAATAGTTTTTGAAGTTTCAATATAAATTTGACAGCACTGACAAAGTACGAGTATAATAATGTTGTACCGCCTCTGATAGCTACCCTCAGGAGGTTATCGACACGAACTTACTCATTAATGAAAAACATGACAAAACGGAATCGTGCGATATTTGAACGATGAGCGTGATTCGTACTCAGGGTGAAACTTGAAATTAACAACAGTGCAATACATAATGAAAAGAATTTCGAAAAACATTTACTACCAATGATGTAGATATAGATTTTTGGAAATATCCCGTTTTATGCAAGTCGTTTATTAATAACACATTTGTAATTCTCTCTTATTACTATGATGCACATCTTTTCTCCAAAGAATATGAAATATTATTTCAAAAACCTTAAGTGAAATTGTTTATTTTATTTAATTGCAAAACACTAGGTATTAAGCCGATAGAAATGTTTTCGCTTACCTAAATTTTTTATACGTTTTTTTTTTTCTAATATTGTAGCATATTCAGTTTATTGTAAAGTGAATGAAAAATGTTCTACAAGCTTAATCGTACTTAGGTCAACGTGTATTTACATATTTATATCAGTCGAGTAAATATTGGATTCATAGTAAACCGAAGAGGCTAGTGTATTTCCAATGAAATATAATTTCTTTTTTTTCTTTCTATGGAATCTATTTTTAGTATAGAAATAATCATCCAGTGCCTTAGATCAGAAATCGGCTCCCAGTGGTACTTTAGAAAAGTCATTTTTCAAAATGTTTAACGCTTTATCCAAAAACAAAGAACGACAGCAAAATATGATGTAAACGACATTTTCATGAAATCGGTTTTTGAAATGAAAGTTATTTTGTCATAATTCCAAAACCAATAGGAATGGAAATTACAAATTTTCACTCACTACAAATACAGATGGAAAAAATTTTCAAAAAATATCAATTACATTTGGAATACAAATAGAATTTTGAATAAATTTACCTTTTCATCTAATACAATTTTTGAATTCTTCATATTTTTAACACACTCCCTACAAATTTCATATAATATACAATTGAGTGCATACAAATCACTGAAAATACACTGACATTGTTTTCCGTTGTCTTGACATAAGGATAAAATCGTTATTTATCGTTTGTTACACTGCAGTATTGGGTGTATCATGTTCATCCTTTATTGACCGAATATTTTTTCATATATTTATCAAAAATGAACATCATATTACTCGTACTATCATCGGACAAACCACATAAATAAATTATAAGCACACGGAAAATCGTACGAGTCCTACGGGAACTTTCGATTTTAGGTCACTTCAATCATTTTATTGTAATTTTAAACGAAAACTTCAATGATACATGTGCCCGTGTCGCGAAATCGGTTTTTCGAAACAGATTGATCATGTCGATGACGTTTAACGTTTTAAATCACACAGTAAGTGTTTGCACATACATTTTTAGTAAAAAATATGTTATTGCGTCGCAAAATCCAATCGGTGATAACATTATGGCTGTATAGTGTTGTGAAATGTTTACCATTTAAACGGTTTTTGTTTCTCGAATGTATTTTCTCGTTTTATACCGGAAAAAATACAATCGTATTTTCCGTCTTATCAAAATGCAAATTGTTTTTATGATCGAGACCGGAACATAAATATTTTGTGGTCACCTGACAATGTAATTTATTTTTCTAGGTTTTTGACAACTCCCCTAACGTCGTTCAAACCGTTATTTTACGTTTGAATTGAATGTCACGTCAAACAGTATATTATTGTGCAAAAGAAAATCTGACCGTAACGTTATATCGAACGTATACGTTCGATTGAGTTTATTTTTGATCTGCTCTTCGCATTCTATTCTGAGTAAAACATATTTTTTCTTCTCGTATATTTTATATTTATTTATTCTGTATTCAAGTTTATACTAGCAATGTTATCATTGCATGTGATTAGACGAATTTAATTCAGAAATACGTCTTTTTTTTTTTTTTTGATTACATAATATAAGTCAACCTGTTAACGAATTATAATAAATTTGAAACAATTACATAATAAGTGCATACGCAGAATTATTATTTTTTATATTATCCAACCGATGAAATAGGTTATTGAATTAGGTAATTCGTTATTGATTTTTATTAATTAAGTATGTATTTCAAAATTTTCGAAATGCGTTCAAAAACACTGTTTGATAATAACTGTTTGAAATGTCGAAAAGGTTTTATTATAAATACGGAATTTACTATAAAATTACTTTTGGCGCATTTAAAATTAATTTTTCAGACTCGTAGGAATATAACAACAATAACGGCGGCAAAAAAAAGGATTCTTCAATAGTTCAAGTGTTGCCAATACGCAGTAGAGCAATGTACTATTGCGAGGAAACTTTGAAAGCCCAAATCGATGCAGAATAGTGATGTAATATTATTATTATTATTTTTTTTATTTGAATTCAATGATAAATCATTGGGTTGGAAGGAACATCGCGTAGTTTCTTCTAAAATATATGCGCGCCCGCTTTCTTTGTCGTTTCAATGTTTTTTTTTTTTGGTTTACGCTTCTTTAAACTTCTAGTAAAATGGGAAATGACTTTTCGTAGTGCTTTTGATCGATTTATGGAAACAAATGAAATATTTCGAGATTTTACACTGTCCCGAAATGAATTACATGGAAAAAAAAAATTGCTGTACCTCAAATTCACACAACATGCTGGAAGCACTTAGGATATAAAAAAAAACCGTACATTTCTATCTCCTTTTTTTTTTTAATTTTCAAAAGTGAGCTTTGTTTAATTTAAAAACTATTATAAGTGATAAATAATTTACTATTTATTACATAAAAAAATAGTAAGTAACTATACTATATTGTATTATAACGTGTACTGGGATTATTGTCGTAATATATTGATACAAAAACGCTACACAATTTCTTGTTCATAACAAGTTATGTCTACTTTGAGCAATGGAGTATAAAAAAACAAAAATTCATTGCATATTTTGTATATTTCAGCTTTTTTCACCCGATATCGATTCCCAACGTTCATTAAAATAAAAATATTCGATTCGAAAATAATTTCCAGGATATAAAATCACTCAACAATTATAAGAAAAAAATTAATTAAGAAAAAATATTTAACATTGACATGTTTTAGTTATGTACGCTACTCGTGTATCGTTATTGTTTGCATTTAATAGTATTTTTTTTTTTTCTATTTTTACCGCGCAGTAATACTATTAGAAAATTTCAATACAATATTTGGGCGGAGGAAGGGGAGAGAGAATATTATAGACGAAACAAATTTAACGACGGCAAAATTTTGAGTCTGTTTTGGGCAGTAGGTAAAAATACTTAGAATATAAGCCCTAGTATCATTAAATTGGTAAAGAACGATCCGCGATCCGTTACTATTACAGAATTATGTAGAATTTATAAACACTTGTACGATCCCTAACGTTGTTGTATGTATATTGTATATTATATTATAAACGATTTCACTTGATTTTTAATGCAAAACATGACTGTATTTCATTAGTTTCTATATCACACAGTGTTCACGCTGTTTACAATATTGTTTACTTACAAAGTTTTTAGCAAACATCCGATTACTTATATAAAGGAAAGAATAGAATAAATATTTAACGACTTATTTTATTAAGAGACACCGAGATTAGTCATTTCGACTTCGTATTTTCTCATTTTAAGTAGTTTATCACACGATTACAACTATAATCGAGTCTCGAAATAATTTTTATTGATTATGTGAATGGCTAAGTATTAATTAAGGTACTAAAATTTCGGCGAATTAATAATAAACACAGAAAATAAAACAAAATTAATGATCGAGTTTTCATCATTATAATAATATACAACAATGTCTATAGGTAAATATATACATATACAATTTTAGTGTCACCTGTGAAAACTTGTCAAAACTATAGTTTTAAAAAAAAGTGTTTTTTAAATTTAAAAAAAAAAAACAATAAATCATTTCTTTAGTGAAACTATTCTGAGCGAAAATTACGTTACAGTGGTTACCAGCGTGTCAAAAATGAATAAAATTATAAGATAATCATTTACTGAATCTGGGTTAGACCCAAAACTAGAATATTGCCTTATCAGTAAGCTTCAATGCATTCATTCGTATTAGGTATTTATTTTTTTATTTAATTTTTCTAGAAGTGTCCAAAGTTATCCAAAGTTTAATCAAACTTTGTACATTTTTTGGAATCGTATTACATCTTCTTGAAATACACTTATGAAATTATTTATCAACCAATAGTTCGCAGTCAATTCTGTCTATATCTATTTTTTTGTGGTCAAAAAAGAATTTACGTGGTCTTCGGTCGAGTGAATAATAATAATAATAATAAAAAAAAAAAAAACCCTTTTTTTCATTATACTAATAATTCCACTTACGGTCTACTTACAATACAATAGTACACTCGAATTAATGAGACAAAAAAAAAAAAAACTATACCTTTTAAACTCATAGACTATCATCCCGGTTACGAATATTTAATTATTTTACAGTTTAATTCTTTTCTGTATAAATTTAGAATTGTGTTTTTCACAAGAAAACCGTGTGTATTTCACTCGTTAAAACATCAGAGCTTCAAACGAAACATCAACACCTCGCCAGTTATTTTAGGTATATTATATTACATTTACACCGACGTTATTATTTTAGATTCTGAATGAAGTGAAGAAGATTGTACTTTAAAGAGGTAATTTTTTGAATTTCTCAATTCTTCAATGTTTTTTTTTTTTTGGAAAAAACTACACAAAATTTTACAAAAACGACTCGAAAACCATCATTTTTTGACAGAATTTTATAAAAATTTAAACATGGATAGAAAATCCTATAAAAAAGATTTTGGCGTAAGAAAATTTTGAAAACGTGAAAAAAAAATTTGGACATTTTTCGAACATTTTTTTTTTCTTATTAACTTCCTTCGTTCAGACTCGTTTTACCGAAGAAATGATTTATCGTTTCTTTAAAATTTAATACGCCCGTCAAGAGAATACCACCCGTCGTGCGACGTACACCCATCGTGCGAAGTATGCCCGGCTTTTATTTATTTTTTTCAGTATTTTAAGTCATTTAAATAATATTACTGCACGAGGTGGTTTAATTTTGGGTTTTCGCAATAATTTACTCGTTTCGTGTGTTTTACATTCCTCTGTAAATTAATAGCTTTTTTTTTTGTTTTTGTCAACTCAAATTATCAATTGTTTCAACTCCGACGAGTTTTACCACCACCAACAATGTAGTGCGCGCAATTCTTTTTTCACCCCCCCCTCTCTCTCCCTTTGCAGTTACCACCGTCTGTGTGGTGGTAACTACACGTATCGTTAAGTAATCTGGGGGGGGGAGGGGCGTCGTTGTTTTCCAAAGTCCTTATCGACAAATTAAACGAAAAGAGATTCGAGACGTTTTTAAGTAGCGACAGAGAGCAGGGGAGGGGAGAAAGGAGAGAGTGAACATTTAACTCACGATAATGAAGATGAGATTTCCTCAAAATTGGACTCGTACTACCTATAGCTGCGCACGGTTTTATCCATCCGCCGCCGCCCTTGACAATTCGTTTATCGGATAGAGAGACAAAGCGGTTAATGAGCCATGAACGGCGAACGACTTTCCTCCTTTGCGTTTTGGGAATACTACTACCTATCCGTCGATTACATCTATTCCGTTTCTCTCGCGGAACCTTAACCTAACCGCATCTCACTTTGTGGCGGAACCGCCACTACCACCTACCCCACCGCCGCCACAGGTCATCGTGACGGGCTGCCTTTTTAACCGAGCGATGAGGCAAAATAGTAATTGGAATATTTTATATATTTATTCGGCCGCAACCCAAACCGACGACCCGTTGGCGTTTATGGAACGACTGTGTCTTTTTGTTATTGTTTGAGTTACACGCTTTAACGTATACATAAAAGACAAAATTGGCCTCACCGATTTTTTTCGATTTTTTTGTAACTCGGTGTCTAGATAGAGAATTTCATTGCGAATATTTTGTAACCGTTTGAAATATCTAGCGGAGTCGTTATTAACCCCGTTTTCAAACTATAACAATTCAAGAGGACTTAATGATTCTCTTATAACGCAACATAATCAAATAATGTGTTAAAGTTTTCTTGCTTGAACGAAGAGTCTTTTGTGACCAGACTCAGCGTTAGTATTTAAATTAAAAGATAATAAGCCAAAAGAAAAACTTTTATAACTATTTTTCTTTTTCCATTTTCTTCAAAAAAAAATAAAGCATAGGTAAATGATAATCTCTAACTGCAATCCGTATTATATTCTGAAACATGTGTTGAAGTATAAAAAAATGTTTAGTTGTGACAATATAAATCTGAGTAAGCGCCGTGAATGTTCACCTGCATAAGTGATAATAAAACAAGTCTACAACATAAATATTCGCCTTAAATTTGCGTTATTTATCCCTAAAAACAGCTATTTATGGCTGGAGAAAATAATTCATCGATATAGTTTAAATCACCCGAAGAGAAGAACAAAATTGTTTATTTAATTATTACCGGGGTAAAAAGTCATTATTAGGACGAGGGGGCAGTCTGATGTATTTTATCATTTATGTGATTTTAAAAGTGAAAAATCGCTTAAACGTGTTTTTTGGTGATTGATTTATATGTGTCTACTATTTATTATTTTTTTTTAAATAGCCTAAACAGGCAATTTTTACAAATTAACTTATTATAAGAACATAAATTACAAAAAGTTTACACAGCTAAAGTAAATATGTGGAAAAAAAAAAAACAATGATACGTGGAGAAAAAAAATGTATACAAAAACATAACCAAAAAACAAGAAATAAATACAAATATGTTAAAACTATGAAATATTCAAAATCAAAACCAAGGAGGTTAGCGGAGGTGGTGCATTGTCTCGTTCCATTTTTCTGAGGGTCACTCACCACCTCTTTGCTATCCACCGTCTCCCCTCTTCGTCCTGCCGCCCTTTCGAAGGGACGACGATCGTTCGCTGCGAGATGGTGCGTGCCCCACACGTCCCGTCCCCTCGCCGATTTGTCGAACCCTAGTAGGCCGTGGAAATTACTCGCGTCTCGGGTCGGTCACGTCGTCGGATGTCTCCGGGCCGGAAGGAGCAGTTGTGCGTACGTGTGAAACTCGAAACGCCGCGGGGTAAAAGTCGCGATCAATCCGATTTATGTGCGTCGTTCGAAACTTGTGGCGAAACGGGTCTCACGATTGGGGATGACGTCGCGGACCTTGTGTTCCGGAGTAGGGGGTCTGAGGGTCGGCACGAGCGTGAAACAATTTAAGAACGGTCCCCGAGTACAATCGAAATCGAAATTTCAAAACGGTCTGACACCATCCCGTTTTAAGTGCCTCCAGGCAGTTGGTGGCCCGTGAGTCCGGTGAGTCGGCAATAGGCCGTTAATCGGGCGCCCTTACAGCTATACCCCTATAATCGAGAATAATTAAAAACGTGTTGTTTTAAACGTTTTGAAAAACAATTATTCAGTTCGTAAATATAATATCTTAAGTTGTGGTAGATAGTATGGTAAGTTTTATTGTGTAATTTGAAAAATAATAAAATACCAAAATATTATAAACCGAATGTAGCTTTTTTACCACACAAAATTTGAGTCGTGTAACAACAAATTTAGTTTTAAAACGTTTATTTTGAATTTTTCGGTTATTTTTTTTACCTTTTTGGATCTTTTTTCCCCCTTTTTAAGTTCATTTTACCGTATTTTTCATAAAATTGTGTCAAGATATATTTATACAAACATTGAAACCCTTTATTTTAATAAAAATTATAAAACATCTTAAATGTATTTAATTGTAACTTATCAAATATATATATATTTTGAAAAATGGAACCGGTTATGGTTTAACTCAAAATAGAATATGTAAAATAGAATTATGATTTTTGTCTACTGAATTCTGAAGTCTGGATGTACATTCAATATATTTTGAAAATTTTGATTGGTCTAAGTATAAGCCGAAAAGTCACAATCAAATGTTGTGAACCACTCGTGGAACCGCTAGTTTCCTCGGAACCCACTTTGGGAACCACTGTTCTAGGGGACTGTAGAGGAAATACTTAAGATGATAAGTTTAAAAATTTTCCATTATCGAACAATGTGTTGAGAGTCGCTGTGAACAAACACTGCTTAGCACACATTAATTATTTGTTATCAATGTATAAGAAGCTTGTATGGAAACAGTTTAATATAGCGATAATGAGAATAATACAAAATCAATATTCGTTATTAATAAATAAGTCTCATTGATTCGGGTTCATTTTACACTCCAGCCGGCCACAGTAAATGTACCAAGGCCGCCGTCACTGCCTTCAGGATCGAATTCAATGAAGACCCTTGTTGCTCTCGTAGTGCGAGTACCGTTCTAAAATGGCGGAAAAACTTAATTATTGCTAAATTTATACAAATTTTTATATTGATTTATAAATCAGATACCATTTGATCAAATATCTGAGAAAATATGTGACAGATATTGATGTGGATTTTGATAATTTAACTCAAAAATAACAAATGTTTTTTAAAGTACCACGTAGATCATTTATGGGTCCATAAGAAGACTAGATAACAACTTTTAAAACACTTTCTAACTACCAGAAATATTGTGCAGTTATAAATAAAAATAATTGATTTTTTTTTCGCAATTGTAATAATATGATCAAAGTTTAAAAAATATACGAAAAAAAAATGTAATTTTCAAACAGTGACTTGTGTGTAGGACGTTAAAAGAATCGCCAAGCATATTAGATTTTAATTTGAAAATAAATCGGCCAAATACAGCTGTCTGCAGGACGAATATATCCCTTAGAGAGTCGAAAAAATAATATATAAGTTATAAAGCGGTTAATGTGAATAAGATTTTCAGTTGCCTTTATAATTAAAAACTTTTTTAAAACGTTTTAATCGTCGAAAGTGTTTAAAGACATACACTGTTTTGGAATTTATATATTTTTCAAAAGTATTTTTAATACGTTTTTTTATATTAGCGGGGCTCAACAACGTTGCCAGAGTGGTGGTAAAAGACTAAATAATACGAGGCCGAGTACTATGGCAAAATTAACCGAGCAGTCTGTTCAGACCAGACTGTTTTCAAAAGTAGTTTTATAACATTTAAAATCAACGGGCATAATATTCTTTATTTAATCACTTTCACCGTCAAATTAAATATAAAATTAGTATATATAAGCCTCTAAAATAAAAAATTTCATTTTAATTTCTATATTTGTTATCAATTTTCACACATTGAAATGATTGAAATAAAAAATATGTTAAACATTAAAAAACAATAAAATAGCCGTACATATTTTCACATTCTGATTGGAGCGAGGAGCAGCTAGTGTTTTGACAATAATATTTATATTACTTACATATTTTTCCTTTTTTCGTTTCTCCCTCCCCCCCCCCCGTTTCGCCCCTAGTTTGTTTAGGTCAGTGGTTCCCAACTGGTGGTCCACAGTACCAAAGAATTTCATGTTTACCATATTTGAATGAAATATCGAAGAATAAAATATATATTTAACGAGTGAAGTGTTCAGGATATTTTATTACATCTTCAAATCCTTTAGGAGGAATTCATCCGATATTTTTCATAATATGGTATATTAAAATAATTTACACTGTCGAGAAATTCATTCGAATTTCTTTTCATTTGTGAAATCAAGAATGTTTTTTACAAAAATTATGAAATTCAAGAAAAAATAATTTAACTTCAGAACTTTAGAAGTGTTTTAGTAGGTATAAGAAGACTACGGGATATTCAAATATTCGCCAAACTACCTCATGTTTCCTCATTGTCTTTTATCTGTATATTTATGTGATTTTTTCCAATATTAACCATAAAAACAAATTATGAAAATCGTCTGAACTCTTATGAGTTGTAACGATATGTATTTTGCATTAGGGATCAACATCGTTCTAAAGGTCCTACAATATTATTCAAAGAAGCGTGTGTTAATAAGCCACATTAATTAAATACCTATTAATTTAAACTTTTTTTTCCATATTAAATAAGTTCTAATTGAGTTTAACATGTAGTTTACATTTAATTTTACTTTCATATTGATTAAATAGTTATCAAGAATTCGTGTCACTTTTGTTTTTTCTAAATAAGTTACCTGAAATAATATTGTTCCACACATTTACTATAATGCTGATTTTATTATAAAGAAACATGACAATTGGTGAGGAAGAGAGGGGGTGAAATTAAATAAATCTAATGTCGAATTGGGAACCACTGGTCAAGGTGAATGTATTTGTTTTTTTTTTTTTTTTCACGACCGAGGACTTTCAGGCGTGGTGCCACGCCGTGTCGCCGTCCTCGGGCCCCCCTTTGCGTACGGGGTAGTTTCACGTATAGTTTAGGCTGTAAAATTTTGACGACTAGTAAACGGAAACGACGAGAACGCGCGTATTATTATTATTATCGATTGTGCTTATCGGATGGGAAAGCCGTTCGCGTGTCGTCGGCGAACATACGTCGTCGTTTATCCGTGCATATTGCCCGCACGGTTCGTTCGAACAAAGTTACAAAATGACTGACGCGAGTCGGCGGTGAGAGACGGTGTCGCGTTGAATGTTTCACGCGTTTCGGATTACAATAAAATATCTCACACAAACCTAACCGACAAGCGAAGCGTTTAACCGGGGGGGGGGGGCGAGTTCTCGATTTCACCGGCGCAGCATCAAACGAGTTTGTACCGGGGCCGGGGGGGGGGCGGAGGGGCAGCTGTCAAAATAACAAAAATACATTTTTATTGTTTTCTTCAGAGCGCGGTGTGTACGCGCGCCACTGCAGTGATTGTCAACTAAATAAATTTGACAATCGATACACATCGCTGCTATATATATATACGTAAATAATAGTCGGTTTGACAATGCGGATAACGTCGACGGCAATCGAAATAATAATAATAATAATATATAACTGCTTCGGACGATTGCGGATTGACATATTGGCGGCGATCACGCGATGACGTGCTGTGCGACCTAACCTAGTGTACACGATTTGCATAGTACTCGGGTAGGCAACTAGCGGCCGCTCGAACAGTAAAGTTGTTGAACTTTCAAGATGATTCATTATGTAATTATTTATTATTAACCATAACAATGTCCCGAAATGCCATTACAAAAAAATAATATATTTTTAATGGACGCAAATTTGTAATGATGCCCATCATAATAGTTTACAAAATATAAAAGCGATCAAACTCAGAAAATTAAATATTTCTAAAAAAATTACACGTTCGGGAATCTTTAAATTTTTTTGGTGGTATTTCTAATTCCAAGTCAAAATAACATATATCAGATGATTTTCACAAAAAACATTTGTCAGTAGTGTCACACGTAGACATTCTTTACACTAGTGAACACTTACGTACTGTATTTTGAATTTCAATTAATAGTTTGCAAGTTGATATCAACAAATTGATTAGAGTTAATGTATGACTTTTTAATTTTCTATTCTAAATTTTTTATTACACAATTTTCAGATTTTGTAATTTTTTCTATTTATTTTTCAATTGTTTTTCTCACACTATTTTATTTTGAAATAAAAAATAATGATAACTGTAAATATTACAGTCCAGCTTGGTTATTAGCCAACAAATTATTGTTATAATTATTTGTTATTGAGTATTTCCATTTTCAAAAATCGTTTTTAACTAGGTACTAGGTAGTAACCGAAGACAATTTTTTCAAATATTGGTTTAGTAACCAATATCGAAAATCGTTCAAAATTTTTGGGTTTTAATAACCTTATCGTTATCGATTAGAATCTATAATTATTGAGAACCGTTTCATAACCTCGAAATCCCGATAATATTAGAACCATCACTGGTGCCCTTCAAAATCACTCAAAGCCCCACAGAGTTTTTAAAAACTCTTAAAAAAATCAATGGCTTTAAGAAGGCCACATAATAAAACAAATAAAAATATGTTAGCAGCCCAAAATATTTATCTAATGCCGACACTCTAGGTAGTGGTGGGTGGGGGAGGGGGGACGTGACAATAATGTGTTCATTTGGTGAATTTAGTTTGTATTGTACAATGCGGATTTGAATGTCAAAAATAAATAAATAAATAACTGGTGGTGATTTTGTTTTTGTTTTTTCTGCGGATTGCGTTCTTTGGAGTTCTTATGGGACGCCGTACTCGGTCTTACAGCTGTCACGAGAAAACGTGCAACGGACCCGGGCGATAGGGAGAAAAGTTCTCGGTCATTCCGGCCGAGTTGTCAAAAACGCGTATAGTAAATCGTGACGTTTTATTAGCGCACATAAGAACGCGCCATGCCGGAGCAGTTTTGCGGACTGGTGTTGTAGGCCGTCGTGGGTTACACAACACTGTACGCGCACAGTTTAAGATAATAATAATAATAATAATAATAATAATAATAACAATGTATGGTCGAGGTCCGACGACCCAGTACTTAAACTTTGCCGCCGCCGTAACGAGAAAACGATGCAAATCCCGTGAACAATCTCCAAGACAACGTGCGTGGTTTTTTTGGGCAGGGGGGGGGTTGTTAAAATAAGAAATCGCGCAGTGTTAAACGCGAATTTTCGGTACATTCTGTTGCCATTGAGAGTTGATAACTATGAGATTTGAAATGGGGTAGTTTTCTAAATTTCTTTAATTCTAATATTCTCTGATTTTGTGGAAATCCGAAAGGTTTTACAATCTATACGTCATTTCTATATGGCAGTGAAATAAAATTCTCGTTATAGACAACATGTGATACTGAAATTTACCCATCGCCGGTTTTACTTATAATCAAAACCGATAATTTTCTTCGGACGCAGCGACGCAGCCAGGGATTTTGTATGGGGAGGGCTAAGATCCTAATTACTATTTCAGATTTCTGTATTCCTGCAAATTTCTGTTATTTATGCACGTGTCGAATAAACGCATTATACTGATATCTCGGCTTACACATTTTTGTTTTTAATTCTACTCATACTGAGTGTTCATATGTTATTAATAAATAAATAATACTACTGATATGATGACCTCAATTACAAAATAACTGAATGAGAACTCATAGTCCTATAGATATGTCTCTTTTTCTATGTAATTTTGTTATCTGTCAAATTTAATATATATATTATAATACGTATAAATTTGTAAAAATAACATAATAACCTATCTAAGATTTAAAAAAAAAAAAAATACTACAATATACTAACCACCTGAATTCGAACAAAATATGATATCAGATATAAATAAATAAAAACACAGTCAACGGGGAGGGCTAATGCCCCCTTAGCCTTCCCCCTAGCTACGCCCATGTTCAGATGTTTACTTCAATGCAAAACCATTAAAATCATCACCTGTCTTAAATGCAGACAAAACCGGAAAAATGATTCATTATATTTATGTTGGTAAATATTTAAAATAATAATAACAATATTCCTTAGCGTGACAATGAATAAAAGAGTCGAAAAAACGTCACTTTCAAATCCTTAGGTTTTCGAGTGCCATTAAAAATGACAAAGGTAATGATCAGATATTGTGTTGAATACCAGTTGCACGTAGAATAAATTTTATCAGAAGAGTTAATTGATTGTTGTTTTAATTTATTTTCCGTTGAAACATAGCTCATTCCATGTAGCCCCAAATGTAGCGATTACTAAATTTTCCACTGTATATATAATTTTTTAAATTTAAGTGACACCTACTCCATAATTATATAATAATATAGTGGTAAATTACTTTTATTGACAAGATTTTAAAATGTTAATAATTAATTTATGTACAACAATAACAATAAAAGAATTTTTTAAAAAAAAAATGAAAGAAAGAAAGAAACAGCTAACCACTAAATTATTTTATTTACGATTCGCAGTTCGAAAACTCACTGGTCTACACCAGTGGTTCCCAAACTTTTGTTACACGCAACACATCAATATTAGTTGTAATAAGTCACGGCACACTTTCGATAAGCATTGTTTACTAGTGACATATTCATTGAAGGACTTATCCTTATTAACCCTTTTGACTATTATATCATTTTTTCTTTTTCAGAGCAAATTTTTTTGAAGTCTGTAATTTTCTTTAGTTTTCTTTAAGAGTACAAGGAACGCATGCTTAAAAATATCCGAAAATATTATAATTTATAGTATACAAATATTTCACAATTTTAGTCATTTTACGATATAATATCCAAAATAATAATTCTAAAACTTCACATTTTGACTATATAAGTATTCCAATATAAGCTAAACAAATTCGATAAAACAATTTAACAAATACCTGTATTATCTAAAGAATAATAATCAATAAAAAGTATTTTCGTGCTAGGAATAGAAAGTTTAGTATATTACAAAAAAAATTGTTTTTACCATAAAAAAACCGGGCATTTTTAGTTCTACAATGTGATATAAAGTACAAGCTCACTTGAATGGTATAACACTAGAAAGGATCTTGCTCCCAAGACATTTCACCAAGTAACCAGAATAATCTCACTCTGTGAGGAAACAGGAAGCTATAAATAAAATATTAAGATTCTATAATTACTGTAATAATAATAATAATAATTATTATTATTTATTTAATTATGTTTAATTCAATTCATTGAAAATTTTCGCGGCACGCCTACACATTATCAAAGCACACGCTTTGGGAAACACTGGTGTCACTAGGTATTTCCCCTTCCCCCCATCCCCCTTTCGATGACAATCGTATACAATAATAGGTTTATGTGTGTGCGTGTGCTCGTATTCCTTTTTTGCGTTTTCACGCATTATCGTTCTCGTCACCGCGGGTCTTCAAATACAATTACTACTACGTCATATGCAGACTGTCGTGATCGGACGAGAGGATATACGTCGTATAGCTCGCTCCGGAGCTGGAGAAAGTTTGTTGTTTCGTGACGGTTCATCAATTATTTTCGCAGAACGCGAACAACAATAATGTTAAAGCGACGATAACGTCGTTGTTTCGGTTAACGCCGAAATTACTGTGTGTGTGTGTGTGTGTGTTGGCCTTTGCACAACGTACTTACGTACTTACTTACATCCATCGAGTGAATTCGAGGACACAATATTGTTATGTGCTCGATTGATTCGATGCGATTTAGAACGCATTTCTGGAATAATTACCCGTCGTCGAGGATCACGTATAACACTGCGGAGAACAAACTCTCACGGTTTGTTTTGACGCGGAAAACGTCGCAGCGCAACCGAAGTTCAATTATTGTCTCGGCGTATTCGATATTATTCTAAATCCAAACACCAGGGGTGGCCAAGTTGTGGCCTCGCCGAGCCGCATGTGCGGCTCTTGTCGTGGTCGCGTGTGTGGGCTCTATTTTCGAAAACAATAATAATCTTATTTAATAAATACAGGGTGGGGACACTGAAACGGACGATTTAAAAAATAAATTTTCTCAATAGCAATTTGACATATTTATTAAGAATGCTTGATAAATATTTATTAGTTTTGAAATAAAATGCAATTTAGTGAACATGGAACGGTGGAGTGGTAAACGATGTGCTTAAATTGTAGTTATTACAAAATGATGTGACAGATGTGTGGCGGCGCAGCGATTTCCAATATTTTCGAAATTCTAAATTCAACTCAAAATTGGTCCGATGTTTTTGACATTTTTATGAAGTGTTCTAGTGATCATTTTTAGTAATTTTTTATGGTTTCAAGTTAATAGCAACATTATTTTTGAACTTATGTTAAAAATCAATTTTAAATTTTACGATTTTACGAAAATTCCGGTAATTGTATACTTTGCCGTTCTTTGTCAATTTTTCGACAGATTTTCTACGTTTTTCGAAAAAGCATTGAAAAATTGGAAAAATGATCTCTTTAAAGTACCATCTGGATGTGATTCGGAATTTATAGACAAGTATTTCTATACGAAATAATGTTCGCAGAAAAGGAAAAAAAAAATAAAAATAAATATCATTGTAAATTTATAGGTTACTTTGCTCCGCTCAAAACTCAAAAATAAATGGCATGTTATGCACTTTGTTTTAATATAATAATAATGCATAATCATTTGATATTTATTTTAAAATTAAACTTTGAAAAACGGCCGTTTAAATGCCCAACCCTATATAACATTTTTTTATTCATCACAATTTAAAATTTTGAATTATGATTTTAAGTGTATCAAGTTTTTAATTTGTATTGACATTGTACAAATAACTGTTTTATTTAGTTAGTGTAAAGTTAAACATGTATTATTGTTGAGACGATATATATGTATTTTTTTGATATCTTTTATTTCCACGTGTTTCTGATGTGGTTACATTGAAGTGTATGATCGACTCAGAGTTTTTCCTTAAGATGATCTTTAGTTGAATATGAAAAATATTTGTATTTAGTTATTTTCATCATCAATTAAAATGATTCACGAGAAAATGGCATTCCATTTTTAATTATGTTAACAACCGAAATCACCGTGGGTAATCTTTTTTGGATATTTTACGTGTCTTGTCTAGTGAGTATAAAAATTCGCTATTATAACACATAATATCAAGGAGCTTATATAAAATAGTGGACATTTCGATTATAAGTATATATTAAACTGTCTCGTGCAATTGATTAGCCAATTATATCGATAAATCAAAATGGTTATCAGCTAACGAATGACCGAGTTTTGCGCGTTTTATTTTATTTTATTCTACAAAACAATTTTTATTTATTTTACTCTTCGGAAACTCATTTACAAATAATAACGTACGTCTAATGTAAATTCGATTCTATGCTTAGTCACAGTTTGAAAACCGTTGCTGCAGTTGAATGATAAGTAATATCAAGTGTTGAACTTTGACAACATTAGAGTAACAACACCAGTGATTGAACTCTTAAGACAATTTTTACTTATCTTAATTACTATTTCAACAGTTTTTAACTTACTGATTTTTTTTTTTTTAATTGCTAATTTTCTCTTTTATAAATATAAAATAACTGTATTATAATTTAAATTAATATATTATTTACTTAATATTTCCTAATATCCATTGATAATTTACCAGTAAATGAACAGTACTTTACTAATTGAACACATATAGATAGATAGTAGTGGGTATATTCTAGTACTGAAATGTTCACTCAGTTTCTAAAGAGTACTATTTCATATCAAACGAGTAACGAAAAATACTTAATTTCCACCAGGATATAGGTAGGATATACCTAGTAGAAGTTAATTCAGAAACCAAAATTCAATTAAATCAAAAGCTCTTCAAATTGTATTTAAATAAAATACTATTTAAATTTAACATGCTATCGATAACTGTATAGATGATATTATAGACAACTGAGTGTCCACAATAATAGTAATTAGCAAAAGATTACGATGATGAGGTCGCCCAACAGAGAATGCAATCAAACAGTTTATGGTAACTATCAGATTTCCGAGTCCAACTGTCGTATAGGGTTACAAAATTATCAAAACTTATCACTGCTCTAAATAATAATTAGTGATAAAAGACATTAAATCAATTCGTAATTGTGAAACCAATACATTTTCTCTACAATTAAAACAGTTTGTATTTTTTTTTTTCTAGTCAAACAAAGAATATATTATAATATTTGACAGCAAAGTAGGTAAGTCAACCAATATTATTCGGCTAAGAGTATTTTTGGGAAAATTCAATAAATCATTGCATTCAAGACGTTTCGAACAAGGCCATTGCATAATAATTGGCGTCACTTCGACGAATCGTTTCATTTCGTATTCGTACATACAATCATTAGCACGACGTCGAGCTTCGTGGCAGATTCACAAAACTTCCTCGCGTTATAAATCAAAAGGTTGACGATTCTCGAGATTATTCCATCACTAGTACAAAACGTTATTTTTAATTGATCGATTGACATAAAATGTTTCAGATTTTATTATGTTCAATTAATTTTTAATATTTATGACGCTATTTAACGTATTACGTTTTTTATCAGAGGTTTAAACATTATTTATATTTATTTATTTTAACAACACTACTATTTGATTTTTACATTTCGTTTAATTATATATAAATTAATACTTGTAAAAATATAAAGCAATCGATAGTTTTTATCCTATATGCAAACAACAGTTTCTATTCTTATTTATTAATCTATAATTCGTATTGTTTACCTTTACTATTCTATTAACAGTTTTCAATGTTAAAAGAAACAGTATTCAAATCAAACATTTTTCATTTTGAGAACACAATACGTTCCACACGTATCGCGGCGAAATAAATATGAAATAGGATTTTCATTTCACGCATATTGAACACGCCGTATAATAAATGTATACATTTTTATGAAAACACCTAAAAAATATATTATTTTATTGCTCAATATTATGCATTTGTATAAATTATTATTCTATCGCGTAATATGAATTTTATAAATACGATGACTGTGCCATTAGTAATATATATATATATTGTCATTATATTGTAATGATTTTTATTTGAAAATAAAAAAAATAGTTACAAAAATAATATTCGAATGATACTTACTGTGAACACCGTTCTAGCAGGTTTTTACAATTTAAAACATCTCACCAGTAATTAGAAAACCCCTATATATATATAATATATAACGTTTAATGCCTTCATTTATCAGACCTACGACACTGAAAAACTGCATTTACTATTTATTACACGGAATTTAGTTAGCTGGGGGGGCTTAAATTAAATTGTCCTCATCTATTATATCAAATTAAAAAGAAAGCGTGCTTAATCAATGATCGTAAATATCTTTTTGTTTTGCTACTCCTTCGATATCGCAAATGAAAACATCAAAATACTTATCACGCGTATACTGAAGAATGATTTGTATTTATAATAATATTATGTTGAAGTATCCCTTTTTAGAATTATATAATGTCGATACATACGAGATATTATACTAGTCAAAAACACTCGTTGGCCATATTAATTTACAAAAAAAAAAAAAACCATTAGCAAACCTATAACTATATACGAGTAAAATACTTTAGTCCCATATAGATTTTAAAGATATATTTGATGTATCTCAATATCACGATTGACAGTACTGCTCATATACACATTTTGTCAACAAGGCAACAACTCACAAAGAAAATAATAATATGTAAAACGTCCATTGAAAGTTGTTTTTAATTTTTAATTACTTGTTACCGTCAAAATGCGTCTTCAGTACATATATAAAGTGAAATTATATAATATAAAAAGCTTATTTGAAAATGATCTCAATCGTGGTGTATTTAAGCGCGTGGCTTTGGATATGCGTATATATATACATATGGTATAAACTCGGGTAAAATCCACGGCACTTCCGTCGCGCGACCGTGATAAAATACGAGAAAAGCGATGCGCAGTAACGCAACACAATGGATTGTGTAAAATAAATACGGTTTTGGATATCATTTTGTGTGTTTATATAAATTATTTAATATACATAATATGCTCTGTGAATGACAGTTATATCGATCATACGCCCACAGACCTACTACACACCCGAGCGGAGCAGGCGCAAACGCACACGCACGAATTGAATGTAAAACTTTGATATCAAATTTTTTTAAAGGAGTAAGCACAAAATACTGGAAAAAAAAAAAAATTAATAATAAAAATTGACATATATATATATATATATACATATATTGTACGATGGGAATTCTTCGTTTCTCGGTTGGATAACTTATCTTTTGACAATCATATACGTAAATGCAATGTGTAAAATAAAGCAGTGCCTTCGGTTTTATTCGTCGTAATTGCTCGGAATTCAAAAAATCCTAATTGTTTAAAAACGTCATATTATTCTTTGGTCCGTTCTATACTAGAATATGGATCCATAATTTGGAACCCGTACCAATCTAACTTCATCGATAAAATAGAACGAATTCAAAACCGGCTTTTACGTGTCTTGGCATACAAAACCAACAAAATAGGTAACACTCTTGTGATTTTAATATTGAGTCATTTGAAAAAAAAAGGAGAAAACATAATGATTTACTTCGGCTGTACAAACTCCTTAATTCTCAAATTGATTGCCCTGAGTTATTATGTCAAATACCCCTAAATGTCCCTAATGTTAATACTCGCTTTTCAAATACTTTCTTCGCAGACGCTTTCAGACGAAATTACTGTATTTTGCTCCTTTAAATAGAATGCTTACCTCGGGTAATAAATTAAAACAGTTTGATTTCTTCAATGATACTTCAACCAGGTTGAAGTCTTCAGTTTAAAATCGCCATTCATAACCTTTACTCTTGTAAAAATTATGAAACTTTATTAGTTAATAATTGATTATTATGTGTTTTTATGTCATCCTAAATATTAATAATTGTTTTTTTTTTTTTTTTTTCTGTACTGAGCTCACCTTGGGCGTTTACTGTCGATAAATAAATAAATACATTTTGTGGATAGTTTGAATTTGAAAAAAAAATAAAAAAAAACAATCAATAAATCATCATAGTTCTTTCAATAAAGCGATTCTTCAGAGAGGAGCTTCGGTTAATACACCACAATAATAATATTTTTCAATTTTATAAAAATATGGAGAACAGGAAAAAAAATTCTTAAATTATTTTTACCGTCTCAATACATTATTTACGTAGTTGAACATTTATTATTGTTAATGAATGAAAATTTGAAGTTTCTGGTCCTATTGGTTTCTATTTTTCGAAATCACAACAACATTAATTAAATCGATTTTATAAAAATCTTTTTACCGGCATATTTTGTTTTCACTATTTTTTAAAGTTTTCCTCGTTTTTGAAAAAAAATTGAGAATTTCGAAAAATTACCTGTTTCAAGTACCAACTGAGTGTAATTTTCGATTCTGTGTTACTATATAAAACTTTCGGACAAGTATTACGCTACGAAAAAGTGTCCCTTTAAAAATAATTTATGCATATTACTAAGAATTAAAATGTTTATTAAAAAATAACTTATATAAAAAGTCATATCTCCAAAATTCTTTATCTATACCAAGTGGTCAAGTAATTAAAAAAAAAAAAATGCTGCTTTTTTACACTATTTTCGATAAAAGGGCTAAAATTTTAGCACTATTCTTGTCTTAAATTTATACAAAACAACTAAAATTTAATTTATGGCATATTTAACAGTTTTTACTCAATCTGAGATGCGTAACAAATTACCTTTACTGGTACCTAGTTCTTCTTTTTTAGAAAATTTTTTGAAAATTTAGAAGAATGACCTCTTTAAATTACCATAAAGATCGAATTTCTGATCTTTTAAGTTACTGTTCGAAACTGTTTCACTATAGAAAAAAGTAACAAAATTAATCTTTCATAATATCAAAAATATCAGAAGTCATCATTTCATGTTTGAATTTTTATTTTTTAACGGCTTTAAAAACGTTAATACTCCTCGTTTACGTGTCGAAATCAGTATTATCATCTACTTATAAGTAAAGTGAATAAAAATGTTTACTCACCGAATGAAATATAAAAAGTGCACAAATTTTAAAATTTTAATTGGACATATAATAAAATATAATTTTAACGGGTTTCAATCTCTCGCCGTGTTTAGTCATTTGTCATGAATTTAAAGATAACATTATTATATTTTTCGTTTATAAAATAACGCCGGTTCACATTGCCCAGGTTGTCCAGACCACATTGCCCGGTACAACAACGACAACTTACTGTACACACCCCGTTACACATAATATTACACGTACGCGTATATAATACGAATGCTCGCGTAATGTTTATTCAAAGGCTGATTTCCTCGCCTTGTCGACGGGCGCAAAATGTTTTACACAGACTATATTATTATTATTATTATTATTATTATTATTATTAAATTCGACTGATGGCGGACGATGTGGGGGGGGGGGGCGGGCGGGGGCGAGACGGTGGAATACTCGCTTGCTAATAATACCGCGTGGCGACGACGACGACGAAACACGGTGTTACGAAATTGCAATTTACTCTGCGACGACGACGTTCAGATTTGCAATTCAAATTCCCATCTGTGTACACGCATTGCCGAGTACACTGTGGACTTTGCATGCGGCTGTGGTTAAATGATGATTGTCGAGAATACGTCTTATTATTGCGCGCGCGTGCGCACCTATAGCCTCTGAAAGTGTACTCTCACACCATAGGCGTACGCGGACATTTCATATTTCTTCAGGGGGTGCACACGTTATAAATAATTAGAGGTCCAAACTGTTTTAAACATATTAAATTGTTGTGTTCATTCATTGTAGTGTGAGTTAGGTTCAGTTATCTGGCAACTCTTTTTTTTTTTTTTTTTTTTTTACAATCATATTACCTATTTACGTCGTATTGAGTAAGTTTGTTATTTGAGTTAATTATATAACATTTATTTACAAATTATGTTCGGTTGGGAAGGCTCTGAGTTGCGCCACTCCATTACTCGTCTCGCGTTTATTAATAATCAAATACAAATTATTATTGTACGAATTGAATTAGCAACAGAAAACATAAAAACATATTTCTCTAGTCAATGATACAATATAATTATAATTTCTTTGGTTAATCTATCCGTAAAGACTCTATAATATTATTTAGATTTGTATAATCCAACGATACATCGCGTGTAAGTACTTGATTTTAAGTGCCTATTTTTAATAATTTTTACTTTGTTACGTCTTGGTTATCTATAAAATAAATTAGGTATAGTGTTTTAAGAGTATGAATATAAATTATTTAATTCTACGGAATTGAAAATATTAACTTTATTTTAATGAATAGTGTTTGAATTTTAGAAAATATATTTTTTTTTTTTTTTCATTTATGCTCTCGTACAAACGTGACAATTCAAATTTAGTTCTTAGTGTTGCGATTAGGGCCCCAGTTAAACGATCCGGGGGTTCATGTGCGCCCTTGGCACCACCTGTGAGCACGCCTATGACTCTCAAGGCGGCCGTTGTGCACCTGAAATTTCGGCTAAAGTGACTGAGAACTTTTACCAGTCTTTACTGTCCGGATTAACGCGCGTGCCATCGCTTTGAAACTTGTCGATAGGTGTATTTTAACGGGTTTGCGTATACGTATATATTATGTACACACGTATTAGGTATATACTAGTTGCGTCCCGCTGTGAAAATCTTTTCCGAATTACGGCCCAGGAATTTTCGGGGAAAATATGAATTGCGACACGAGTTTAAATTTTTTAGCGGATACATCAATACCCATCGCTATCGATTAAAATTATATATATTTCCGTGTTATTTTCAACTTAATGTTGTCCTTCCCGTGTTTAGACGGGACTTTCTATAGTTTTGTTTCCCAAACTATGGTCTGTGAGCCCTTAAGGATTCTCGAATATATCTGAGGGGGTTCTGCAAAATCTTCTTTGATTATAAAAATAACCATTAATAGATATTAATCTCAGGATTTTATTTTTATTACGGCACTATTAGCACTTTTCACATATTATGTAAGAGATTCAAAAGCTTTTAGTTTAAGAATGCTTTTTTTGTTGATATTTTTAATTTTAAGTGGGTTGATGAATGTATTGGTTTTACAAAGTGATATACACGAGTACATATACACTTATTTACACTTATTTGAGTATAAACACTGGTCAAAAAGTTTCATCCTGTAAATGTTGAGGTGAGGATTAGTACTTCGTTAGTCATCTTTTTTCTCAATAGATTTTGAGAGTGTAAGAGGGACATTGTTGACGAATTAACATGTTATGTGTTTTGGTCCTTATATACTTTCACTATTCGACAGTTGACAATACTATTGTAATATAAATAATAATAATGCAATAGATATATTATTTTTGAAATATGACAGATATAAATTAAAATGTTAAATTAAATATATATATCACAACTAGGACATAATGCAAATAAAAAAAAAAAAACACCCTGAACACAACTCAGATTAGACGTTCTTTCTTAGTTGCCATTGGGACGCAACTAGTGTACAGCCATTGATTTTTACCCGTAACGGTCACGATTAATCCGTGTGAACGCAAACCTTAGCTAAGGATAGGTATTCTAGAATTATTCTACTGACCACGTGTGATTTATGAGGGGCCATTTTGTGAAATATTTATCAAAATCCCTTCTACTCACCACATAAATTTACCGTTGGTACCGCGTTAATTGAAACACCTTATCCTAAAATATTCATATGAGTTTTCAACAATTAAACCCAAACTTCGAGTCAGATCCACCGGGTGGTTCTTACGTGGGCTTAAACGAACCAGACACGCATCAATCGAATTAGTATTATTAAAATTATTACACATTTTTACAGACGATTTTTGTATGAAATTATCCAATCATTGTAATACTTTTCACAAAAATAGGTACAATAGTAGGTGTTGAAAATTCATCCCAATTATTATTATCCTGAATTATTATTATTCGAGATAATTGGTAGTCTGAAACACTGTTAATAGCAATGATGTGGTGTAGTCGGTTTTAAGATCAATTTCACTTCATTTTTTCCATTTCAAAATTGTTATAATCGAAGAAAGCTGAATATACTTTGCACCAACGGGTCAGATACTCTTGGTGGGTGTGTAGAATTTTAAAGAAACGATGAAACATTTATTTTATATATATATATATATAATAAATAAAGAAAAGAAAATAATTAAAGTAAAACAAAGTAAAGTATAGAAAGTAGGCCGGACATATTTCGCACCATGGATATTTTCGTTCTTCGGATCAGATACTTTTTGTGGGTATGAAGCATTTTATGGAAACGATAAATCATTTCTTCAATAAAAAGATTCTGAGCGAAAGAAGATATGGTCTTGTAACTCGCTATTTATAGATTTGTGATTTGTAGTAACGGATGACAATCAATCCATCGTAATATTATTGTTTTATTGTATTTTGATAAGCGTTGTTTAATTAATAAGATTTAAGAAATATAAATGAACTCGAGTGTATATGTTCATTCGTTTACCAAAAACCTTTGATAATAATATATTTATAAGCGTATGGTTGAATTATATTTGTGTACGTAAATAATTTTGCTGTAACTCATCTAAAATGGTAGCAGTGGTGAAGAGTTAAAAAAAACACATTTCTCGCTAAACGAACTTTGAACATATATAACATAGTATTACTAATTTCCAACAGTAACTAATAATAATATTAGACAGTTATGTGGTATAAATTTATATAATAATATATTATGTAGGTTAAAAAACGTATAACGTGTAGATTGTCGGTATATGTATTTATTTATGACTATAGTGTTTAATTTACCAATATTATATTTGTTCAAACAAACAAATCAATAAATAAACAAATATATTAATATAATATTATTGTAGTAAACAACAAAATACATAAATGTTGATTTAACTACTTTTGTGCAAATGTGTTAGAGCCATTTAAACCATTTAAGGCATTAATGGATAAAATTATCTACAAAGTTAAATGAATTCGCCTTTTTGTATTTTTTTACATACTAATCAATAACTTATTGCTTCCCTATCCAATGTAAATGCCTGTGTATTTTATGTAAAAATTACGCCAAACACCCTTATTACCCTATTGCTACCCTTTCCCCTCATATCCACCATTGGTATTTTGGAAATGTACGTAGGTTAACAACACAAACGATACTTAAAACGAAATTCGCAACAATTTTTATTATATATATATATATATATATCGAAATGCAAACGAATTTTATCATTTGCAATCGTTAATTAATGTTTTGAGGAACGAGAAAAGAACGGTATTTTGGTATAGTCGATTTCCAAATAAACCTTAATAAATATTTAATAAATAAGTCTGCTTGGCCGAGTGTTGATGAAAACCGTTAATGAGAAAACGGAGTGGTATTAAAACAGCCTAATTTTATTTTCGTAATCAAATTTTGTATTTTCAGTTTAGAAGAACTCTTTCGCGCGATTTCTCAGGACGGAATTCCAATTATTTTTTGGGGAAAATGTTTTTTTTTTTTTCTTTTTCTTTTCTCTTCCTCTCGCATTTCGTGAAATCAACCAGACATCAATCCTCTTGTGATGTTTATATAGATAGACGTCGATAAATTAGACGGTAAACAAGCAGCAGTGGTTTATTTTTTATATCTGATTTTTTTTTTTTTTTTTTTTGGAATATATAGGTGTGTGTTTTTTTTTCTTTTTACTATCACTCGTCTTTCTCAAATTGGAAAACTACGAACCCTTCAATTCTATTCCATTTATTCTCAATTTCCAACCGATATATCTCCGGCTGCCATTCACACCTAATGCCCATGTCGTTTTTTATTCTTTCCGACGCTTCCAAGAGCCGCGCGCTCGGAATGTCGCATAAAGCCCGGTCAGCAGTAATCCTTCCGCGGCCGGACCAGATTACCTTATATTAAATCCGAGAAGGAATAAATTTCTGGTGACAAGCAATTTTCCTCTACTATTTTTATTTATTTTTTATCAACTTTTTATTCGAGATTAAAACGTGCTAGTTTAAGCAGCTTGATTTATTGATTTTTTTTTTTTTTTTTTATTCGACGGATAATTATTTTGACACGATTACAAAAAAAGTCTAAACGAACGTACGAAATTTTGTATTTGAATCGAATACTCAACTTTTTTCCCCTCATTTTAAAGCGTTGTATACAGAGGTCCGTTAAATCGTTTAGTTTTTAATGTTTTCGATATGTTTGATTTATATAATATTAGTAACGCGTTTTCCAAAACACGCGCAGCTATCGAAATGAATAATAGCAATTTTCGTATGCGAAATTATTATAAAATATTACACAAAATATATCTACGCTGTTACTAATATTGAAAACTGTATTGACTTAAGCCTTTGAACATCTCTAAAAATGTAGAAAAACAGAAATGATTCGTCGAATAATGCCACAATAAATATATTTTTTTGAAAATTTCCTTTTGATAGCTAATGTTTACAATTATAGATTATTCGATTTTTAATAATTATTTTCTAATAATTAATAATTGAAATTATAAAATCAAAAATATGTAATAAGTTTGTCATGATTTTTAAATTGTGATGTTTATTATTTATTTAACCAATTTTATGTTTAGGTACATCAAATTTCTTTTAAAAAAAAAAAATCACGTATAATTTATACAAACCCGTCTAATTAACCATACGACCAATTTACCACATGACCAAAAGTATACGACCAACTTGTGTCTCGACCAATTGACTGTAATCCCAAACAAATAGTGTTCTAAAAGATGGCACTGCAGCCCTCCCCCCTACAAAAATGTGATACTAGTCCCACAGAGATGTTAAACAAAACTATCAAACAAATACAAACAAATAGTGTTCTAAAAAAATGGCATTAGAAAAAAAAAAATGAAATTTACAAATTTTTGAGTCCAGGAGGCTGGAGAAACGTTTGTACAGCAATTCTACAAAAACGTGATTTAAGTCCCACAAGGATGTCGAACAAATTCTAAAAACTACCAAACAAATGTCATTAAACAAAAATGATGTGCTTGGTCAGAAATCAAAAATTCAAAAACGAGGCAGTGAAATTAACGTGACTTTGTCAACAATTAGAAGACGACGGGAAAATAATTAGATTTAAACGTTCACATCGTTTTTAGAACGTTAAATTTATTATTCAAAAATAATAATAATAATAATAATAATTCTGCTTTTCATTGGTAAAATTGCTTATGAAATAGGTAGGTAAGTAATACGGCAACTTAAAATCCGACTTTTTTATGAACCACGCGTTTTGCTATTCACCGTATAATTTAAAACGCATTGTTTTCGAATGAGAGCTATAATAAACATAGCGCCGTGGATTAAACGACACGCGAATAAAAGTTGTTCCGACTTACACGTAAACATGGAAACATTTCAAACGAAAGGTCCTCGGTTTAATGAACACAAAAAAAGCATTAGTACAAATCACGTTTTTCGACCACCGTAGTACCGGAAAAACACGGTCGATAAATTTACGAGAATCTTGGACGTCCCGTGTAACTGCAGTGTGTGGTAAAATCGATGTGTGTGTGTGTGTGTCACACGAGTCACAAAAAAAAAAAAAAAAACTATTTGACCGCTTAACGTCATCACTGATGCCTGAAATCCTCCGAGAACCCAATAATATCCATTCGCCGATTCGATAAACAGTGTTCAAAAAAAAAAAAAAAAAAAAAGCCAGACATACTTCGCACGACGCGTGGGATTCTCTTGACGGGTGCGTTGAATTTTAAAGAAACGACAAATAATTTCTTCAATAAAACGATTGTGGACGCGGAGAGTAAGTTAATAATATAAAATGTTAAAAAAATGTCCAAATTTTTTTTCTTCACATTTTCAAAATGTTTCTTATATGATTTTCTATCCATGTTTAAATTTTAATATTGTACGGATCAAAAAACGATGGTTTCCGAGTCGTTTTTGTCAAATTTTTGGTAGTTTTTTCCCAATAAAAAAAAAATTGAAGAATTGAGTACTGCAATTATTGTGAATAAAATTGCAATTCAATATTGTTAATATTTGTGCGCGCACGTCGGTAGAACAATCGAGAGTAGGGACGATGCGAGAGTGCGAAGCGCGTCGCCGCGTAGAAGGAAATCATTATGAAGTTTTCGCAGAGATTCTCGAATTTAATAATCCGAACGGTCTTATTTCCGTCAAAACAAAACGATAATGCGGGGCTAGAGGAGAATTATTTCTCATGTGTGTGTGTGTGTGTGTGTCAGTTTTACAATTGATAGATGATATTAAAAACTTTCGCGGAACAGTCCGAACGACCCAGCACGTCTTATAATACTTTTCCAAAACTTACCGTTGAGAAAAAAGTTACCGGCCGCGAAATAATTCTAGGAAGAAACTAACTCGGGCAAAAAATAAAAATAATAATAATAATAAAATTTTACATTTAATATCGTTATACCCAACAGTAGTAGTATTTTCGTCCATCATACACTGTGAAAGTATTTTTCATTTATAATTTTTTTTATGAATATCGACACTTTATAGATAATAGTATTATAATATTCTTGTAAAAATCATATAGATACGAGCACCGCATGAGTTCGAAGTTAATGTAATAAAACTAATAGGGAATAATAAAAAACTATATTAAATGAGATTTGTGACGTTCAGAGAAATATGGCCTGTTAAAAAAAAAAAAAAACACGAATTGTGTCATTCAAATGTTTTTGTATTTCGCAATAACTAATTTATATCTATTGAACTTCTTAAAACCATTATGTATACATTAATAATTAAAAAAATATATATATAAAATAATACCTAACTAGATTTGCTTGAACGTTATCCGCTCGGAATAATACGTGATAAATAATTAGAAACATTCACATAAAAATATACACTATGTATTAATAAACTATTTAGTAAACTCTACAATTATAATATAATATCAAATTTTGAAAAAAAGATATACAATTCAAAATGCATTATAATATCTAATTCCAAATAATTGTCTTTGTGAAGACTATTTGAAATCCCGTACACAAGAACCTGATTTGACGCGCTGTCTCAGTTATTTTGAATCATACGAAATCAATTTTAAAAAAGATATCCGTTATCTGCGAGCAAGTGTAAAATAATTATAAATAAATATAACACAATTTAACCCAATATAATTAAAAACAGCATATTATATTCCTAATTAAGTTATAAATACAAGTGATTTAATAAATTGTACCTTATAACATGTACTCCTGCATAAACGTGCGCAGGATTTTGTGTCTGTTGCAGGTTTGTACCAGGCACAATTATAACCGGACCAATATTATTAATAATCGCCTATTTATATCCATCCTTAAAGTATAAGAATAAATATAACAGATTATCATTTGTGGTATATGTGGTATAGTGTTTAATACGTACACTCATCTGTATATCTATATACCAACCACTAAAAATAGTCATGAGAACATTTTTCATAAAAATTTTAAAAAGATTCGATCAATTTTCGAGTTGGGTACAACATTTTGAAAATTTCGGAAATTTCTCGTTTTTCGTTCATTTCTATGTAATAAAACTTTTGATTTTTGATATTAAGACTTGAAAATTTAATACGATCTCACTGACACATTTCTAATTGACCTGAAAAAATCTCGAAAATCGTTAGTGGTCATTCAATTTTTTCGTTTTCTCGCTCTCAATATTTCGAACCACTCGGCGATTCAAACTCTCAATACGTAATTCAAAAATTTTCGTAAGTGTACCCACCGACTTGGGATAAAAATAATTGACAGTAGTCGACTTCAATATTATTATTATTATTATTATCATTTATCATCATCGTAAAACCGGCAAACGCATTTTTACGACGACGGGACTTTTAAAAATCGCTGCCCCGGTGGTGTCGCGCGCGTAAAAAACAATAATAAAAAAAAAAAAAAAAAAATGAATTTTACGTGCTCGCAGCATTCGTCGAGTGGCGTTTTACGCGACATTGTCTTCGCGGGGCCGCCGTTATATTGCAGCGCCGAAAACGTCCGAATAACTTCATATGAACAGAAATTTCCCCGAGGTATTGCAACGGCAGCGTCACCAGCTACACCGGAGTTTTATAGAGCCCAACGATATTAAAACAAGTAAAAGCCAAATAAATATTTATGTTCCTAAAAAAAAAAAAAAAACGTATAAGCGACGTGCACGCGAGCCATTTGTAACGCGTTATATTATCGTGCGCGCGTCGTCGTGTTATTATAATATTATTATGCGCGCGCGTAATAAGGAACGACGAAAAAGTGTTTAAAGGAGAAAAAAAACAAAAATATTTTTTCGCATTTTCGAAAATTTCTCGCGTCAAAATATTTCTCATATTATTCGTGTTCTTATCTTCTGTGTTTAAATTTTCATAAAGTTTGGATAAAAAAAAAAAAAAAAAAATGATTTTTGTTTTCTAGTCGTTTTTGTCAAATAACGGGTAGTTTTACCGCCCCAAAATGTTGTTGAGAAATTGAAAAATTCAAAAAATTTCCTCTCTAAAGTAGTGCCGACTAGAAGCAAATTAGTAATTCTAAAAGTAGCTGGTTGAGAGACTTTGAGACAAAAAGTGTTTAATGAAAAAAAATAAATAATGATAATCATTGACAGGACAGACCTTCCCGGTACCACCTATACAGTACCTAATTGATACCTACTGGGACCTTCCCCGTGGGAAGCGTTTCAATTATCCCAGTCTCTAACCCGTTTGGTCCCTTAAAAGCTTTGAAGAATTTAGTCATGACAAAATATAATATTGTTATAGTTTACTAATTCAGATATTTTATATTTCAACTGTATAATACAAAGTATATACAATTGATTATTAAAAATAAATCTGTAAATATTTATATCAGCTTAACAATTATTAATGTTTTAGTAAAACTGTTATTAGATAAATAATTAAATTCTAGACCTAAATATTATGCGACATGACAGATCATTACAGACAATTCATAAGATATTTTGAATTGGGTCCTATATCCTTCCTGTCCAGTAGGTCTCATGAGTAGTCTCAAAACGGACATTAGGAAATCTGTAGATAGTTTTCAGACCCACCCGGAACCAAATAGGTACTTTTATCATGGTCCATGAGTTTTAATAGACCTTCTTATATGACCTACTTAGGAAAGTCTTTGTGCTATTGGGGTTAATAAAGCACTAGCTTCTTCGATTTGTTCAGAATATCGAATGTAGTTTACTGATTTTAATTTTTTTTTTTAGTTTCGGAATGGATAGTCGGTGTATAGATTAATTGGAGCCATTGACTGCGCCAAGCACCGTGGTGACACATACATTTCGGTAACATATACATTAATGATTCTTCTGTTATTATAAGCAGTAAAACATACTTAATATAAACTCAGAATTATTGTTCTGGGTGATTAACTGAAGTTACTTTCAGTATGTTTTAATGGAAGAAATCATATCGTTATTATTATTATTTTTTTTTTTTTATTCAACACACTCACCAAGAGTATTCAACCTGTGAAGAGCGGATAATATCTATGGTGTGATTTTTTTTTTTATATCGGTGAGGGAACACTTTAAACTAGTAGTAAACCGCTAGTAAAAACTTTTCTAAAAGTTTCATCCGGCAACTCAATAGGTCTTAAATCTGTAGTTTGTACTTTACTGGTGTCTGGATTAAAAAAAAAAAAAAAAACAACGAAAAACTGCTTTCGACGGAATTCGTTTGTGATCACAACGAAGTTGTTCGGTTTTCGCTGTACTATAATAATAATACACGGACCGTGGCCGTCGTCGTGGAAAACGTAGTTAATCAATGTGGTGGTCCGTTGACATCATTCATTAATAACAATTTTTTTTTTACGGTCACGCTGAATAGAATAAATGGTTCTCGGTCAATATTGACACATAATATACGCACGTTCGGTGAAAAAAAAAAGTAAAAATAAATAATCATAACAATAAAATACTATAATAATGTATAAATAATTTTAATTCTGTTATTACATTTTATGAACGTTCACGCTATAAGAGAGGTCAATTTATTGCCTACGCTTATCGTTTATAATTTTTAGGGCTAGGGACTTATAGCTCTAAAAAAAAAAAAAATAAAAAAATATGCGTGTATTTACGCTCTAAAAATGTATTAAATATGTTATGAAAATTACGAGAAATATGCTTTAAAAATATACAAAAATGCTAAAATCTCTTGTAAAACATAAATTTTACTGAAAAAAATTCAAAATATTTAATAATTGTATTGTATTATAATATAATATGTATTATTAATTCTTTTTATATTATTTATGAAATTTCTTTTTTTTAATCTTTATTTTTTTTTTTTTTTTGGGCTTACATTTAAAGAAATAAAAATATCAAATAATATTCAATCTTTTCAAGTGTTCAGTGAAAAATTTTCCGCTATCAAGATAACTCAAATTAAATATTGAAAAATATGTGAAATATAACTGAAATATGCATTTATATGGAAACAAAAAAAAGAGTTAAATATTCAAAATATGAAAATCAAAGAGAACTGCATACAACTCTTGGTGTTATGAAACACATTTCTTCATTACTTAGCTAAGTTTTAAATGATGAATGTTGTAAGCGTCATTAGTTATATTTTTATGCAATAGACATAGACAAAGTTATTTCAGTAACATTATTCCAAAATTTTTTTCGTAAGACAAAAATGTATTAATTTTTATACTGAATATATTTATTCATCAGTGATTTTATACTTTTATCATATAAAAACTTCACCATTCCATTTATTTACTCTAAAAAATATTGAATTACGTACTACGCTAACGTAATGACAGCGCGATATTGTGAATTAAGTTTTATGTATATTTTTTTCTGTCTATGCTCGTAATAGCAATATTCTTGGCATACCTACATGTTAGTTGTACGAAAAACTTGTTGATATAATCTTAAGTTAGGGGTGTCCAATTATAGTTTTTATTATGGTCTGTTCGAGAGCTTTCCAAACTTTCCACGGTCAAAAACATTTTATTACCCTTTTTTTTCTTTCTTTTCGTATACACAACCATATAATTAACACTTAACCCATATAATTAACGAATACGCCGTTTTTAAAAGTGAAATTTAAAATATTATTATCTCAACTTACTTATTAATTTACCAAACAGCCATTTTTATTTTAAAACGTACTTTTAGAGTGTACTGTTATTTTTATTTTTTTAAAAAAAAATATTCAAAAACAATTATTCGACTAATGTAGTTTCAAGGCTCTGAAAACGATTTACTATAATAATTTAAAACACGTTATTCGTTAGCTTGAACGAGGTGCAAAGGATTTTCATAAAGTCGTTGAAATGATCATCAGCTGTTATCCGAGTTTTTGGGGGAAATTCAGTGCACACATCACTACTTACGACCCTTATTCGTATCCTATTTGCGTTCAGGAATAATGCCAGTTCATTCACATACTATTTACGTGTGAACATGAAAGGATTAACTCAATCTATCCTCCGACCTAATCTGCATGCAAATTTTTTTTTTTTTTTTATAGCAGATATTAGAACGTATTTGATTTGCGAAGCGTATACACAGTGACGGCGCAGAGCGAAAAAAATACTATACAATTTTTTTTTTTTTTAACATTTTAAGCTTTCTCCATAATCGATATGCATACGATAATTAGTAGAACACAAAAGGAATATCGCATTAATTAAAATTTATGAGGAGCTACAATTGTATTAGTGTACAACGGTGCAGCCATAAAATTACTTTTGATTTAGTAAAATAATAAATAATAAAATAAAATGTATGACAAAACGTGCATTACATTACATACTGTATTTTACATTCATTACATTAGAATTTAGTCCCATAATATACCGTTTGACGTTTGTAATCTGAAGTTAGTTCCAAAATATTGGAATCATGTATCCGAATCGAATCGTCCAGACTGTTTTAATAAAACCAAAAATTTCAATTTATTTATATTTAACCGTATTTATAATAACTGTAAAATTGAAAATTGCTTTTTAACATAATTTTTAAAATAACGCAGGATTTAAATCTTTTACCAACTACTAAAAATGATCACGAGAACATTTCATAAGAATTTCAAAAATATTTGATCGATTTTATGTTAAATGCAGCATTTTGAACTTATTTCAGAAATTTCTCATTTTTTTTTTAGTTTTTAAGTAATAAAATTTTTGATTTTCGATATTAAAACTTGAAATTGTAATATAATTTTATTCATATATATATATATATATAAATGTCTTAATTGACTTGAAAAAATCTCGAAAATCGTTAAGTCAACTTTTTTCTCTATACCCGTTTGAAGTTAGAATTTCGACGAAATTCGTTAGTTTTACCAAATATTTGATAAATCTTAAATACTTCGGTATTTTTTGGATAAATAATATTTTCTATCTATTATAATAGTCATTTTCTGTTTTTACCACTCTTCAAGCATTTTACGAGTTTATAGTGGAAATATGCAATAATATGCATTTAATTTAAAGTATGCAAAATAAGTTAAACGCCAATAAATTCGAACACGATGTGAATCGTTAATACATCGCAAAAAAAAAAAAGCAGTAATCATTAAGTAGGAGAAAAACATGTTAATGCACATAAATCCTAGCTCTAGTTGTAACTAAAGTTACATGATTTTTTTTTCTGATAAGAACATTAAAAAATTATAGTGCGTTAATTAGGTATGGTATAGTAATTATTTATTCACTTTGTTATAGTAGTACCAACTTAAAAAAAAAAAAAAAAAAAAAAAACTAATAATAAGCATTCAACGGCCGACGGTGTTTGTAATAATAATAATCAATGTTGTTCTCAAACGATTGTGAAAAATAAAACGAAAAACGCATTGGGCAAGATACGAACGAACGCGTTAACAACGAGACGATATCACAATATATGCAGTGAGAACGAGAGAGTATTTTTTAAAAATTGGACACTATAAAACGTGTGTTTTATAATATACGAGAAAGAAAAAATTTATATATAATATAAACGATCGCTTTACTCGAGACAGTGTTTCTCAACCTTTTTACTGTTTCCACCCCCCTCCATCAAATTGAATATTATTACAAAATATATATTGTAAAATTACAATAGTAATAAATAATAAATGCGACAAATATCATTTTAAAGAAACATATAATGTTATAGTGTATAAATTTTGCAGTTTTTGAAACTATAGAAAACGTTTTTTTTTTTTTTTTTGTTTTGTTTAACTATATCATGTGTAAAAAAATCAAATATTTAGAATCATTCTTAAATTAGTTGTTGGTCATTGTTGTTGATCTGAAATAATTATGTCAATCTTTGGTTTAATCGAATTTATTCAAAAAAATTTTTATTCATTTTTCCAATTTAATTTTTTATTATAGCCAGAGGGGAAACTTTCATTTCACATTAATTAGGAGTTGAAAATGGACTAAATGTTTTTGGTTTTTTTAATTTTCAGCTAAGTTAATGCACTCATTGTATCGCAACTATAGGCTTTAAGTTTTAATCAAAATTGACATTTTAATATCAAGTCGATTCAATCAATAATTGTACTATTCATTTAACAAACGATAACGTATTTTCAACTTGTTTTGCAAATTAATTTATAATATTTTAACGACCCTAAATAATTAGTTGGCGACCCCCAAGTTGAGAAACACTGGTTTAATCCATATGACCTATTGCGCGCACGTTGACCGATGATTGCGAATCGATATACGTTCGGGCGGTAAAAAGGAATATAAAAAAAAGGTAACCTTTTTTTTTTTTTTTTTGTGATTATGAGCGAAAAACCAAATGCAACTGATGACTCCTGGCCGTCGTCGGTATAATATTATAAGCATAAACGTGACGAGGTTAGATACTCGTATAATATAAGCGTCGTCGAGACGTCATAATGAGAATTTCAAATATTTCCGTTATTGCGTTCGGTCGAATACGACACATTCCTCTGCACGCACCTCTTCCATCCTCTCTTCGTCGCGAATTTATTTATTTTTTCGATTATTTCGCTGGTTCTTGTTTTTGTCGTACCCTCGTAAGTCATAATAATCAACAAAAGCCGGACATACTTCGCACGATGGGTGTTTCTCGCACGACGGGTGGGATTCTCTTGACGGGAGACGGGTGTATTGAATTTTAAAGAAAAGATAAATCATTTCTTCAATAAAACGATTATTTTGAACGAAGGAAGTTAATAATATAAAAAATAAATGAGAAAAAAATGTTCAAAATTTTTTTTTCACATTTCCAAAATTTTCTTGCACCAAAATATTTCTTATATTATTTTTTATTTATGTTTAAATTTTCATATTATTCGGATCAAAACATGATGGTTTCCGAGTCGTTTTTTTTTAAATTTTTGTTGTTTTTAAAAAAAAAAAAAAAA
>JAIPRM010000826.1:0-46845 GCA_025469315.1 Stegophylla sp. TES_Ste_2020 | reverse complement strand
TAAACAGTTCAGTTCATTTTTCTGGTCAATAATAACGGCAAAAATGTTAGCTGGATCTGTAGGATCGATAACGTTTACACAACAGATAATACCTAAAAATAATATAGTCACCGTAACGGTTTATCGTGAAATCATAGTTATTATAACTACAGGCATGTATCATAAATCGCAAACTTGTTTTAATAAATGATAATTTTTTTTTCTGAATAATAATAATAGTACATTTGTCAAATTAGATAGTTAAATTAATTGAATTGTTTATAAATATATCATAATAAGTTATTTTAAATATTGAACACGGTTAAATGTATTATAAAAAGTCGAATATACTTCACATTATGCGGATTCTACGCTCAAAAAAAATTTCATCCCCAAGAATATTTTTCATATTATTGTGTGCATTCTATATTTAAATTTATATAAAGTTTCAATTGCATTTTTGTCTAATTTAGGGCTGTTTTTCTCAAATTTTGAATAACCATTGAGAATTTTGAATAATAAACACCCTAAAGTACAATACCGAAAAAAATAAACATCATTGTAAAAAAACTAGCTTCTTCACTTCACTCTCAGAAACTAAAATTTAACGTGACCCACCAAAAATTTAATCACGACCCACAGTTTGGGTCGCTACCCACAGTTTGGGAACTTCTGATTTAGATAGTGTTTTATGATTTTAATTTTTTACTCCAGATTAAACCACCGCCGGCCGATGGGCCCAAGAAATGTTGTAGATGCGACACGTTAAGTATAATGTTTATCATATTCAAGGGATATTACATATTTTATACTTTAGGTAAAATTGACATATACATATATAAGGCTAATCATAATACTTAAATGGTAGTGTTTATTTGGACGTTGTGCCGGGTGCAAAAATATTAGATGCGACACAAAAAAGGCGGTTGACGTGGGGTTAAGAAATTTTTGATGTTTTTCTACAAAAAACACATTTTACAACTTAACGAGTTATTATTCTATACACTTGACCGGTGCAGTGCGTTGGTGCGCTATAGTATTTTTGATCAATCCAAACACCCATGTGTCCGTACTACTATTATATTTCACAGACTATGTATATATTGGTGGGTAGTTGCTGCTGAACTTATACTTAGTAGGTGGACACGACGTAATAGTGAATTTACGATGATTAAATCGCATCTTGCACCTCACTTTTTAATACTTCTTCTTCTTTCCGTAGGTATCAGAGATCGCTGATTTTATGTCAAAAGACTTATTTGGACTTTCTTGTTCATTTGGTTTCGTGTCAGTATATCACCAACAATTAACGGAAAAAAAAATAAAGCTTATATATTACTATATGGCTATTATAAATATACTTATATCTCTTCTACGTAGAGTAAACCTGAATCTCCATTGCTAATCAGTAGTAATCCTAATATTTTTGACTCGAAAAAAATATAAACGCCAACGTCACGGCGGATAGTCAATTTAAATATTGTCGTCGCCAATGATATTTTGAAAGTCTCCTCTTCTAAGCGTACTCACTTCTATCTTAAATATCTGTTTCTAAATCATCCTATAATAGCATTTTGTTTTTCGTAATCAATTGATTAATTAATTGACAAGACTCGATAATATTGCAACTGCATAAAATCTAAATAACAATAATAACAAATTATTCAAAACGAAAAATCGCGATTTATATTGTTTGATTTATCAAATCGACGGTCGTTATTCGTGTCAAGAAAAATAAAAAAATAGATTTAAAAAAAATCTACGCGTACCTTCGAAAGATTTCGCGCGCGTATGTCACAGAGTGACACGTGTATCATCGCACGTTCGTCGCCCCCGGAGGCATTCAATAACGTAAAAAAAAAAAACCGAAGTCTTTAACCTTTGTGCACGCCTTTGACGTCGTAGATCACTCCGAACTTGCACAAAGTCTCTATATGAGAATATAAATCGTTTTACGCGTATTTTAATCTCATAAATTCAAGTATGCTGCTTGCGGTTCACTGCCCGCCGCCGGCAACGTTTTTATAAAATATATTTATTCAATCAAATTCTCTTGATCGTCGACCCCGAACGCATATGTCGCGTAGAGGCCAACACCCGCACCCGTGTCGACTGTTGCTAATAACAGTGATTTATAGACTATAGTGTAATAATTATTATTATAACGTACAACTAGTGCGCGTTTTTCATCTAATCTTACCGCTGCGCATTTATGCAGACTCTAGGTCATACGGGGCGTTCAGGAATTTACGGTTACGAAATCTATATTCTGTGATACATTAGTGCGATTGCTGATTTCTAAAAATTTAAATTTAAAAAAAAGCTGTTTATGACTTGACTGTAGATGTAGTGCTATTGAAAAAATATATAATATGTAAAAAGTATCTGGATAAGGATTGTTGAATGTGATTTTGTTAAAAGACGGTAAAATAAAATACAACAACAATTAATCTAGATATAATGTAAAAAAAGCCGTACATACTTCGCACGATGGGTGTACTTCGCACGACGGGTGGTATTCTCTTGACGGGCGTATTAAATTTTAAAGAAACGATAAATCATTTCTTCAGTAAAACGATTCTGAACGATGGACGTTAATAATATAAGAAAAAAAAATGTCCAAAATTTTTTTTCACATTTTCAAAATGCGCCAAAATCTTTTTTATAGGATTTTCTGTCTATGTTTAAATTTTCATAAAATTCTGATCAAAAAATGATGGTTTTCGAGTCGTTTTTGTCAAATTCTGGGTAGTTTTTTCCAAAAAAAACATTGAAGAATTGAGAAATTCAAAAAATGACCTCTCTAAAGTACAATCTAGAGGCGAAACGGGTTTCAAAAAAATATTGATCGAAACTTTTGGACAAGTATTTCTATACGAAAAATTGTACACAAAAAAAAAAATAAATAAACATCATTGTAAAAACACTAGCTTCTTCACTTCATTCAGAATCTAAAATAGAAATTAATCACTAACGACTCGACCGTTGTACGAATTTTAATCTAAGAAAGCGTTGTGGTCAGACGTTTAAAATATATACAAAAGTCATCAACAACCTGCAGGCCTCAACAATTACGTCCGTTTTGTTTGATTATACTCAGACCTAAGTACAACGTTTTTCGTCGGTCCAAAGGAGTAGGAAAAATTAGTGTGAAAGTATACCTACTACTACGCGTATAAATATATACGATACAATATATATATATATACACGGTGAAGTTTATACTCGTGTAACTCGGTTAATGCGGTGCACGCAGACGACGACGACGACGACAACGGTGGGGCACGGCCAAGGAATTAAATGAATTGTAGAGAATTGTACATTTTAGACATTACTGAAACGGTAAATCGTATTAATGTCCTTTGTTATCTGTCCAAATGAGGTCTTTTAAAGTGACCGTCGTCGTGTAACATACAATATAATATATATTATTTCCCTCGCGGAAAACGTATTCAGGATTCGTGAATTTCGGTCTCGCCACCATCGATAATGATGCCAATAAAATCGTTTAGTATTTCGCTTATCGTATCGTTTACACATTACATAATCAGCAATATCATTTGGATAATTAATTAAAAGACGTTTTCTGTGCGGTCCGCCCACTAAAAGAGACTGTATTCATTGAGTTTTTATCCTGAACAGGGTGTTACATTTCTAAAAATAGAAATAAAATACAGTAAATTCAGCAATACCGATTTGGAAACATCATCGTTAAATATTTTGTTTTTTTTTTTTTTTTTTTTATAAGCAGGTAACAATATTCAAAAAAAAATTTAAATGTCTTTAAAAACTTAATTTTCCACAATTAAACTAGTGATTCCCAACCAATTTTATTTTACGCACCTATTACATTTCTCTAAACAACTTTCTAAATTATCAAAAATCTTATCACTCCTTAAATTAGAATGTTGACCTTTTTTTTTTTTTTTTTCTAGCCGTATAAATAAGTTATACAACATAACTATATTATACGTTATTACTCAATTATTGACTTTTATTTTAGATTCTGAGTGGAGCGAAAAATTAGTGTTTTTACAATGATGTTTATTTTTTTTCTCTATAATCACTTTTTCGAATGGAAATCCTTTTCTAAAAATCTCGACTAGAAACTTTTTGAATCCCGACTGGCCTCTTATTATAGTACTTTTGAGAGGTCATTTTTCCGAATTCTCAGTAGTTTTCTCGAAACTTTGGAAAACTACCTAACATTTTACAATAAGACTCGGAAACTATCTTTTCTAAATCCAAAACCAATGAAATTTTAAATATAGATACTCAATAGTATGATAAATATTTTGGTGCTAAAAATTTTTAAAAATATGAAAAAAAAATATTGCAAGTTTTTTACTAGCACTTTTTTTTCTCATCAAATATTAAATTCTGAGTGTAGCGAAGAAGCTAGTGTTTTTACAATGGAGTTTATTATTATTATTTTTTCTGTGAACACTTTTTCGTATGGAATTACTCGTCCAAAAGACTCGACCAGATACTCTTTGAAACCGGGTTTACCTCTAGTTAGTATATGAAACTAGTCATTTTTTTAATTTCTCAATTCTTCATTATTATTTTTTTTAAGAACTACCCAAAATTTGACAAAGAAGTCTTGGAAACCATAGTTTTTTGATCCAAACTTTTTGAAAATTTAAACATAGATAGGCAATGATGAATGAGAAACATTTGGCGCAAGAAAATATTGAAAATGTGGAAAAAAATCTGGCATTATTTTTATTCTTATTTTTTCTAAAATACGGTTTAGTCCAACATTTAAGTTCAATGCTTCAAAACTCTTAATTATTATTGTGTGTTAGATGAAACATGGCTCAGAATCGTTTTATTGAAGAAATTATTTATCGATTCTATAAAATTCAGTACACCTTCAAGGGTATTTGACCCGAGGAGCGAAGAATATTCGTGGTGCGAAGTACAGCCTTTTTTTTTTTTTTTTTACTTTTCTCAGTTAATAGTAAAATATAAAACTGGTGAAAATAATTATGACTTAAATCCGAAAGGATCGATCGAAAAAAACGTTATACATCTCTTTGTCGAACGACAACACGTAGTACAGGTATACGCGTGTAATAATAATACGTATTATCGTAGTGCCTTATCACGACGGACGAGTTCCATTTGGAATTCAAACGCGATCCGATGACGCGCACTACAGAGTCTGCGTAAAAGAGGCGTAAAAAACCATTACATTGGCTCGTTATAATATGCCGAAGACCGAATCGCACGAGAAATCTGTAGCTAACCTAATTGACGAACGTCGGTGCACCTAAATATAGGCAGCCATTCGGGTAGAGAGTTTACATATTATTATTATTATTATTATTATTGTTTTCGTTCCGAGTTTGGCTAGCAAGTACACACACACGATTGACCGTTACACGTCGTCGTCCGAGGCGTGTTCGAGTGTTCTTCGCGCCGCTCGTAAAATAATAAATTCGACGCGCGAATATCGAGGGGCTGGAAAAGGGGGGGGGTGCGCGTTTCCGAGTCGAGTAAACACGTGCTGTTGCTGCGCATAAAACCCGATCACGTTGAATTCATTGAATATAACCTGGGCGTATAGGTCAGGCATAGCATAATATTATAAGTATGCTTCGCAGTGATACGTGTCGTCGTTTTTTTTTTTTTTTTTTAATTTGCACGCGACGACGACCAGAACTCTATCCGAAGATGCCACGGACGATACGTATTTTTTATCCGATAGCCCCTCCCCTACCCCGCCCCTCCCCACGCCGAGAACCGTAATCGAAAACAATACGCGTTGTACGCCACGAGATCGCCACCGGTCCATGTACGGATTCACACACAACATCCACTGCAGCTGCTCAAAACGAACGTGTTTTTTTTTTCATCGGCCCATCCGAAATTCCGCAGTCGAAAAGAACACCTATCGTGGATGACCGAAACGATTATTGATTGCCGCGAAATAATTGCAGAGGAATTAAAACTTCGCCATCGATATGATGAGCATTGTTCGTTCCACGGGTAGGATCGCGTTAAATTTTCCAAAAGAAACAACAAATCGTTTCTTCGCCATTTCGAATTGAAGGGCTCCATGCAACAACGAGACAAGTCCATATTTTGAAATTATTCAGGAGACATATTTTATTTCACCAAAAATTATAAGATTATTTTTTTATTTGAAAATTCGACATAAGTATCTTTAATTACGCGTTAATATAAACACGTAATTAATATATAACAAATAGTCGAGTAAAATTAATTTCAATTTTAAATACATTTTTGATCTTCTAAAATAACTTGGAAGTATGGAACATATGGACTAACCTGTTTTTTTTTGTTCGTTGATTGTAATACATTTTTCGAAAACCAAGATAAGTCCAAAACCAAGACAAGTCCAAAGACAAGCAAAAACCAGACAAGTCCGGACTTAGCTTGTTTTTGCCCATAATATTATAAGCCGGATAAGTCCATTTACTCAATAACTCCATAAATAATCATTGGACTTGTCTTATTGTCGAATAAAAATGTAAAGAAAAAAAATCTGTATACGATAATATCAAAAAGTGAGTTTCCAAAAAAAGTGGACTTGTTTCGTTATTGCATGGAGCCTTTCAATTGGGCTTCGGTTAATACAAGACAATGTCACATAAAAATTATAATATTGATTATTATATTAATAAAATTACATAGATACATTGATTTATATATTTTACATAAATTATATATATATATATATATATTATATACATTGATTACATTAGAATACATAGATTTATATATATTTTAATTAGACAGTTTTATATCCCACTATTAACAAAGAACAGTGAAAAAAAAATGTCAATTAAAAGAAAATATTTTAATACATATTACAAAAAAAAACACACATAATATTAAAAATGTACTTTCGCGAAAATATTCTTTACCTCGATCCACTACCTCCTACCCAAAACCATGACCTCCCAACCCCTACCCTCTACTCAAGAACCTGGCCACCTACCTATATACCCCCCTACGACACTAGACCATGACTACCCACCTCTACTTTACCCTTCAACCCCTATTTTGTAACATTGACAACCACGGTAACTACAGTAGTGCAAAGTCTATCTGGCTTTTTTTTTTTTAAGTTAATTTGTAAATATAAGAATTATTATAGTTGCTTATAACCTGTACTCTAAAATGATCAGTGACAGGCGTGGTACGAGCTACTTGCCTTTGGTTTCGCTCAATAGACGGCCTCATGCTTAAACATAGAATTTTTAGTAACACAAAAGTCGTATTGTTTTATTATAAATACACCAATTTCTCCTTGGATAATCTTAAACGTCATGTAGCATGCATTTATACGTAATGTTTTCCATAAACGATTCGAATCCGGCGACGAAGACCACTTTCGGCTGGAAATGTATTTTCAACACCCAAAGTATAATATTGGCTTGCGTAGATCAGGCCCGTGCGTAGGATTTGCTCAAAGGGGTTGTTTTAAAAAGTATAAAATACAAGATAATATTAAAATGTTAATTAAAATGTATATTAATTTTCATTTTTTTTTTTTATACGATACAAAACTGATGTATCATATAGGTGATACTAATAGGCTTGTTCGCCCTCTTTTTGGCCATAACAACGTAAAAATTTGGATTTATTTTTTTGTAATGTTAAAATTCCTATAAAAATTATAGTTTTCATAACTTTTTTTCATGTCACCTTAAAGATGTCCTGTGGCGATTGTATCAAACATTGAAATTAAAATTCGAACGAGTAATTTTTAAAATATTTTAATTTAAGTGTTGAGGAAAACATCAGAATTAATCCTTAGTAATATTTAATCACAATGTAGATTCATAATTATAAGTTAATCATATCTATAATATGCATATTATACACAATATATTGTATAACTAATAACTATATTATCCCTAACACTTAAATTCGAATAATTATTCACAAACCACCGATTTGAATTTTGATTTAAATACATTAAATACAGTCTTCTCTTTATCATTTGTATTACCATAAATAAAGGTTTTTTTTTTTCATTCATGCTAAGATTATTTTAGGATTTATATTTTGGCACCAAGTGCCATGAAATTTTGCCGTTATTAAACAAGTGAAAATCAGTCTATTATTTTATATAATATAAACTAAAAATTAAGTAAAAAACGTAATGGAGTAATGGGTTTGAACCCCTCCCTTGCGCATGGGCCTGACTTAGATCGTGCGCGTAGGTAAATATCCACGCGAACCGATCGAGTGAATTCATTATTTTCCACGCACTACTTATTTTACGTATCATACGGCCCCCCCCTCCCAGTCATGCGATCGTTTGTATTAACGGATTCTAAAACGTAATAAAAATAAATGAATAAACACGTCAACTCGGCGGAGAAACGGAAGGGGGCACGGTTATTTACATTGTAGGAAATTGTCTGGTGATCAACGGAAAACAAAAAAACAAAAAAAAAAATTACATTAAATTCGTTTGACGTACACATACAATAGGTATATAATATTATGATATACCATATGGGAAAATCGAGTTATTTATTTTTTGTCTACAGAGCAATTCATAAGCGTGTAATAATAATAATAATGTATTCAGTACGGAACGCAGCTCGTGCACGTAAGGAATTATCATTAAACAAATAAAGAAAATTATCGTACACGCGTGTGTACAAACTATAGAACGTATCGTCACTGGTCGACTGTCCCGACTGTCAGCAGGCCCGTGCATGAGTCAAAGGGTATAATTTGGAAAAATCGGGTGGGACGGGGGGAGCAGAATAAAATTCACAAAAAACGTTATGGTAATTCAGAAACATTTTATGTTGTAAACCGTTCGATTTTATCTATATCTGTAGTCACATAACTACCGAAATTTGAAAAACGTAAATATTTGATCGCGAAGCATACATTTTAAGCAACATGTATTTTTTGAAAACTTCACTATCAAATAAAGCGTATAATTATTTCGAATTTTTTCTAAGCAAACTTCAAATTGTTATTCGTGGAAACTTCACATGTGAAGACATGTGAATTTTTAAATTTTAGTAAATTATGTTCCTTATGTAGACACAAAAAGCTAGTTCCATACAATGGATTTTACTTAGTTATTTTAAGAAAAACAATTTTTTTTTTTCGTGTTAATTATTGTATTAACTACTTCAAATATTGCATCTATTAAAAATAAGTATAATATATCACAATATCATAGAATTTTTTGACACTTGAAAGTACTCGATAATGGCTGAAATCGTTTGTAATTTGTTGGGGAGGGGGTCCACATAAAAACCTGGAATAGTAAATCTTGGACGGTACAAATCTGGAATTTTAATTTTTAAAACTCTAAATATCTGGACAATTATCAATTATGATATCGAACGTCATAATATAAGCGTAGGTTATGTCACGGGGTGTTTGATGTATTCAGCTTTGCTCCACGAATCGAAAATATTCCTCTGCTTCTTGTGTAACGCGGAGACATTTCGGCTTGACAATCAACTTGCTGTGTGACATGGGGCATTCTGGAAAATTCTATACATCACTTACAGTTTTCAAACTTCAAATTCACAAATTTGTACCGTCCAGGTATTAACGGTTTCCAAAATTTAAATTCCAGTTTTGAAACGTTCGAGTTTTTACTGTCCAGATAAGGAACCGTCTAGACATTTACTATTTTAAAAATTTAACATTCCAGGTTTTACGCGCTCCCGTTGGGGGATGGAAATTGCACCCTTTGCCTTCCCCTCGTCCTCTGGATCCGCCACTCGAGTGGCCGCTACGGAAGATGGACAAATACGGGACGTGCATTATACCATAGGTACAAGTAGAAAAAACACAAAGCGCTGCTGGTGTTGAGGTAAAAAACTAGAATCGATCCTAGTCGGACAAATTGCTCAGGTCTCCGACGGTCCGTATATTATTGTTTTCTTCTAGGAACAGCCATCGGCGGTAGCAACAAGCACGGCGAAGAAGCAGCAGCAGGTTGGCTGATTTGTGTGTGTGTGTGTGTGTTTGTTCATCACATATTTATCGGCGCCAGATGGCGTACGTACGTGGTGGCTGCAGAGATCGCGTGCCGAGATCATTAAGTTAATATACACGACAACAACGCTATAGCGGCATTTCTTTTTTTGTTTTTTCATTTTTTTTTTTTTTTTTTTTTTTTATCGTCCGACCGTTTATTGTACAACGCAATTTACCGCGTGTAGGTATAAAAATGTATAATCGAAAGAACGTAAAAAAACGCACACGCACACGCTCGTAATATTATACGTGTACCCGTTTACCCCGTTGCGCACGCGTCGTGTCAGGTGCACATACTCGTCGAAAGCGTTATAGGTCTTAGGGTGGGGGCGCTCCGCCCTTGTGCCCTTGCTGCGGTATTTTTGATTCTGAGCGAAGCGATATAAGTGACCGGGGCTTCTTATTATTTTAACGTGACTTTGAACACATTTTACGTAAGTCTAAATGAAAAAAAAAAACGGACATACTTTTCTCGATGGGTATTCTCTTCACTCCTTGGGCGGGATGCTCTTGGTAGGTCTGATGGACTTTAAAGAGACCATTTATCATGCTTTCAATAAAATAATTCATAGTGGAGCTTCAGTTTGTTCAAGAAGATTTTACTAAAAAATTATAAAAATTTTATTGTTACAAAAAAACAAAAAAAAAATATTTTTTACTCAGCTTGTTTTATGTACCATTATTAACTGAGAAATAAATTTAAACGAGAGATTGTAAAAAAAAAATACATATTTAAAATTTTCTTCCTGTACTCAAACTTTTCTCATATTATTACATATATTATCTATCTATACTTAAATTCTTTTCAATTTTTCAAACACTTTTTTTTCTCACTTAATTTATTTCTTGTGTTGAAAACGATGGCTATTACACTGTTATTTATATCATTAATTTTCTTTGTTCAGAATCGTCTTATTGAAGAAATGATTTTTCTTTCTTTTCTAAAATTCCTCACACACACACCAATAGTATCTGATCTGTGGAGTGATGGGTATCCGCGGCGCGAAGTATATTCGTTTTTCTTGTCTATACTTTATTTTACTTTTCTTTTTTCTTTTTTTTTTTTCTTCGGTATAAGCATATTTATCTACCGATTATGGTGGATCGCGTACTGTTTGTAGATCAGTTAGTTGTCGATCGCCGCGTGCGCATACGCCAGATGCGGGGCGCATTTTTTCGTATATTATATTACGTATATTACACGCGTTATTTTTTTTTTTTTCTTATTATATTATTTTTTTTTTTTTTTTTTACTTCTACGTCTCGCACACGAAAATGGCTTTTTTTCCCCCCAGACGCACATTTATAATAAGAACGCGCGCGCGCGCGTAATTTTATGTACGTAATTATTTTCGGGAGGCAAAACGACGGGGAAAAGCAACGAAAACAACGACGACGAGACGACGTCAAACCCGATCCGTGTAAAACGTGTGCGCGTCGGGCCGTATATTATTATAATATTATGAAATTGTTTCGAACTGGTGATTAATGGTCGTAGTGTGGCGCACACACACACACACACACAACAAGACGATAAATACACGTAGAACTGCTAGAGAAGATGTGCGCATGTGTGTGGAGCACGAGCGTTTAGACCCCACGAGTGATTATTATTATTATTATTATTATCGACCGAGGAGATAAATATTTTTTTTATCGTAATATACGTGTATCGTACGTGAGTCGTACACGTGTATTATATTTTGTATAATGAATAATTAAATATTATTTAGAAAAAAAAAAAAAAAAAATTATATTTTGCTACTCGCTACGGGAAAACATTAATATTTTTAAACATGGCCCCACGCTGTTGGCTCATACCTACAACTACCTACAACTACCTACTAACTGACGCTTGCATTTAGACGTCGGAGACAGGTCACGTCGTATTATTATTATTATTATTACTATTATCAACATACACGACGAGGATATTATAAACATTCTGAATACCTATATCCGGACATTCCATCAACGGATACTTTTAATCTAATGAGCACCCCGTCGCGAACCGTCTCGACTCTCGACATTGTAAATCAACGGGGCACGGGGCACGCATCGCTATGCCGGGCGATTTAATATTCATTTTATTACTGCAGTATTACATTTTGAGGTGTCCGTTGTTCAATAATATCCGATCGATTATAATTCATTAAATAATTCAATAATACCCCGTGTCCGTATACTACTATCGTCTGCGAAGTTTACGAAGCATAAATCAAAATCCGGTTCTCGGCCGGCCATCGACTTCCATTCTGCTCTATACACCTATATATACCGTGTATATTATATTATATTGTGATCGGGGACGTAATTTCGGTAAGGAATATAGGGGATTATATATAACCCAATCATCACGAATAGGTTCGTATTTAGACTTTAGCCTCCCTACCCTTATTCATGCCTAAACCACCCTTATTAAAGAATAACCATGCCTTTTAGATTATGAACGAGTGAAGAAGCTAGTGTTTTTACAGTGATGTTTATTTTTATTTTTTTTTCTCTAAACACTTTTTCGTATGGATCTACGAGCCAAAAGTCTCGATCAGTAAATTTTTGAAACCAGATTTGCCTCTATTTGGTACTTCAGAGAAGTCATTTTTAGAATTTCCCAATTCTTTAATATTTTTTTTTGGAAAAACTACCCAAAATTAGACGAAAAAATCTCGGAAACCATAATTTTTTGATATAAACTTTTTTGAAAATTTAAACATAGATAGAAAATAATATGAGGAACATTTTAGCACAAGAAAAATTTGAAAATATGAAAAGAAATTTTTGGACATTTTTCTAACATATTTTTTTTCATTAAATTGTATTTCCTTTTTTTATTTATTAAATAAAAAAAAAAGTAGAGTAAAGTATAGACAAGAAAGCCAGACATCCTTCACACTATGGATATTCTTCGCTCTTCGAGTCAGATACTCTTGGTGAGTGTGTTGAAAATGACTACTATTATTGTTCTTTATATTATTAACTTCTTTCATTTAGAATCGTCTGTTGAATAAATGATTTATCGCTTCTTTAAAATTATACACACCCTTTAAAGACATCTGACCCGAAGAGCAAAGAATATCCGTAGTGCGAAGTCCGGCTTTCTTGTCTATACTTTTTTTTTAGTGCAAAAAATTATGAATTTGAGATATTTGGTTACTGAAATACGTTTTGAAGAACAAAATACAAACTAATTTAAAATGTATAGCGTCACAAAATTAACCGGCTAATGTTAACATTATCCAAAAAGATAATAATATGTTAACGTATACCTCCTAAGCCGTGAAGTATACATAAAATAATGTATAACTTATATCAAATACGTTAAGTCATTAAGTGTTATAATATTATTTTATTAGTATATAATATTTATCGCGTTACGTATACGATATATTATTAACACATAGTTTATAAACGATACGATTTTTTGGGGGAAAAAAAAAAAAAAAAAAAACAATGCGTTTCCGTAACACGTTTCCCGCGAGTCATTGCGTGAAAATAATTTCTTTTGTAAGTCCTTTTTTCAATTTATCATTTCACGTAAAAACGTTCTTTGTTATTCGTTTGTTGTGCGCTGCACTAAGCATAATAATAATAATAATAATAATAATAATACGAGTAATATGAGGTACCTGCCAAAGTCCTAAATTCGTATAATTGAAATTTAACCGTTATAATATTATATCCAAACGTAATTTACACCCAATAATACACACAATACCATTCGTTTTACACGCGCGTTTCGTCGTGTTGTAGTCGGGTACATAATATTATTATTTTTAAGTGGAATAATAATAATAATAATAATAACGTATCATCATAGCACGCCATCACTTTGTACCTTCATAAGAGTAACAAAAGTCGCGAGTACCCATACAAATTCAAACCATATACAATAATTTACAAGACCAATATGCGCATCTTCTCTTGTGTGTTGTAAAAAAAAAAAAAAAAAACACAACATTTTCAGTAGAGTCTCTGCCACCGACGATCTGCAGCACATAGATAATCCGTCATATCTCGGAGAGATAATCAGATTGTCAGTTTGAAAAAAACAAAATTAATCGCCAAGAACTACGTGAAATCTATCCGTTTACACATACGCTTTTATGCCTTGGGTTCAGAATTCGATGTCCACAAAGTCTCTCTAAAAAGCAAGTGTTCAACTTGTGACTTCAAACTTGTGGCATCAAAAAATTATTCTAAAAATGATTAATGTATGATTCTAAAATTAAATAATAACATTTACAATATAAACCAGTACACTTCGCAACATGGATATTTTTCGCTCCTTGTGTGGGATGTCCTCGGTGGGTGTATTGCATTTTAAAGAAACGATAAATCATTTCGTAAAAAAAAAAAAAAAACACATTTTAAATGGCGCTTAAATTAGTTGTAAATAATTATTGTCAGTTTTATACCGAGTATGTTTCACAATAATAATTGTTATATATTATTCACATTATATCAGAGTAATTTACATGGATTTTGTTATTCGTGAAAATTATTAATTTTGCTGTGTTTTGAAAGTTAAAGCACTTATGATTAAATATTGGCACAACTGATTTTAACAGAAACTTAAATATAAATTGACATCAGTCTGAGTAAATTGGTATATATCTAAAAACAATAAATTTAATATGTACCGTAATAATGTTGAAGAGAAACCTGATTATTTGGAACAACCGTCATTTGAAACGGAATTCTAAAATTATTTTCATATGAAATTTGTATCTGTTCACAGAATGAGAAAAAAACTATGTAAATCATTGTAAAACCAGTGACTTCTTTACTCCAATGAAAATCTAAAATGAAATTTTCATCAAAATAATGTGTTGAAAAAAATACAAATATTATGTTGTCCACAAAAAGCAAAATAATGTACCAAAATTAGTAAAAAATGACCGTATGACTAAAAACTGCAAAAGATGAAAAATAAAATTGAGTTTTGTATAATATAAGTCACATTTAAAAAGAAGAATATTAGTATCTTATAAAAGCATTAGCAAAAGATACGCAAATGCGTCAAGTTTCGAACTCTTATTATGAACACTATGCGTATTATAATATGTTTTTGATGCGCCGTGGACATTAAACTAGACTGGAAGTTGTTGTTGTACTTATACTACTTATCACGTTCTTAACGTTTTCCGACAAAGTATTTCGGTATTTATTATAACTGTAATTAACTGAAACCGAAAAAATAAAAAAACTTTATAAGATTCGTGTTTTTGATTAGCATCGACTAATGTGTTTTTCGTAAGCGTACGAGTAAAAAATGTGTTTATTTACAATTTTACGGTTTGTCGTATCGTTAATGTATGCATATCATTTATTTATTTTTCTTTAATTTATCTCACACACACACACACACACACATTATGATAATTATAGAAGAATCCACATAATGTTATTATTATTATAATTATTACTTCGGCTTTGATCATTATTACATTGTTATTATATCCATATTGACGTAAATATATTATAATCGTAGTAATAATAATAATAAATATTGACGTGTATCCCAACGAAGGCTGTGGTAAATAAATTATAGAATATAAGCATATGCCCGTGGATACCTGAAATTTTAAATTATTACTTTTCAGTTTCGTAACGAGTGAATTTATTACATTTTAATCAAACGTGAATAACCCATGTGAAACCTTGAAAATATATTTCTCACTACAAATCGCGTAAAACTCTGATACAATGAAACGTGCTATAAATTAAAACAAATCGAAAAAATTCTACTCGTATTATTAATTAACTACACGGAATTAGATAGATGTTTGTAACGTATCATCGTATCAACGTCATGACCGACGTCCAATAACACTTTGAACGCTAATATTTGTGGCAGTATAAATAATAGGTATATCAATAATACTTTTCTTGTTTACACGTTATCGTGGGCTCCTGCAGGAAAATTTCCAGGAAACGGCATAACAAAATCAAATGCCAAAAATCGCATAAAACCGTAATTTCTACACTTTGCAAATTACAAAATACATGACACGATTTCATAAACAATCACCGTTCATATACTTACCTTGTAAAATATTAAAAACGTGTATTTTGAAAATAATAAAATTTACGGTCATCGTTACTATTAATTAAAATAAAATTATTACATTTTGTATTACTAATTAATTGCGTTTTATTCTTTTCTTTTTATCTTTTTCGTTAATTTAGAATTCATAAATCTATATATGCTCAAGTCAAAATGTAATTTTTGTATGAAAAACAGTCTTTTTAGAAGTCCCAGGGAGAGGCGAATGCGGGTGACCACGCACCCTCCTTATACAGTATATATTATACTGTTTATAGGTACTTATTATACCAGTTATGCTTATTTCTTTAGCAAATGTCAACTGCATAAATCAAAGCGAAAATTTCATATTTTTTTAATTAAAATAGAATTTTTATTGTTTATCGATACTAAACTAATGGCGTTTTTACTCATAATTAAACACTAACAAATTATGACGTACTGTTCATTCGATTCAAATGATCCTTTGAGAACTCAAGCATCACGACGTCTTTACAATGGTAGTAAGTTTGTACTTATTAAGTAGTATTACGTTGGAATAAAACAATTATTTTCCTACGAAAAGTGATTGGCATTAAACACTATGGCGAGGAAAACAAATCAAACGCATTCGCACGGTAAAAAGGAAAATGGGAGTAAAAAAAACCGATCGTGAACATTAGCGTACACACATTTACGATTCGAATCAAAATCACCAGTGCAACTGTCGGTTTACTCGCTACACTAGTTACGTTTATTTATTATTATTATTATTGTTATTATTACTGTTTTTTAGCGAAATTCCCAATCGCCGCTCGTTTATCGACCCGATGGGTGGTGATCGGCAGGAAAACAGTGTGCAGTGTGCACAGTAGTTGCGGTCGACCCGTGGGAAACCGAGGTCCGTGAACCAATTTAGTGTTGTAGTAATGTACCAAGTAAAATATTATAATAAAAACTTGTATAAAAAAAAAAAAAAAAATGTTTGTGTGTGTGTGTGTGTGTGTAAACTATATTAGAACAGAGGAAACGATGAAAATTTATCGTGTAATAATAATAAACTCATAAACCAAATCGGTCGAGCACAGGGAGATATATATATATATATATAATATATAGTTGGTATCAACAGGTAGTTGAGATAGTTATAGATACTGTGCGGCACAGAGGTGTATGTCCGCAAAGACAGTAAAACTGTGTGTGTGTGTGTGTGTGCCGTATGCGGTTTATTAGTCGGTGTGTAATGTGTGTATTAATATGGGGCCGGCATGCGCTGTGAACCAGTTAAAAAACGTGATAAGCCCGTCAGTCACGTGGCCGGTTCCCACCATTACCTGTTGCTTGTCCTCTTATTATTATTATTTTTACTATTATTATTATTATTATTATTATTATTATTATTAAAACGCGTACACTCGCATTATCTACTTTTCTGTGTGTGTGTGTGTGTGTGTGTGTGTGTTCGTAGGTTTTTGGTTATGGTGTAATACACGTACGCTTATAAATCTTATGTTTGTGTGTGTGTGTGTGTGTGTGTGTGTGTATAGTTTTTTACCCATTATTATTATCGTCATTTTTTTATTATTATTATTTGTTCCGCCGGTGAAGGTTCTAGTTAGAGACCTTAATCCAGATGGGACAGTTCTACCTCACGCTGATGCTGCGCGCTACAACACGGCTACAGTGTACGAATAATAATAATAATAATAATAATAATAATATAAAAGTCCGATTCGTTAGGCCTGATTATAAAAATCACGGTTCTCTGTCAAGGAGATAGATATAGAAACATATACACACACACACACTCCTATATACACATATATATATACGACGCGTACGTGCACGGTACATATTTACACACATATACGTGTAAAATAATATAATATTATACACGGCGACGCTTTCTCGAAATGACGACGGCGGCGGCGGTGCTCGTTAAAAGTGCTGGCGTGTAAAAAAAAACAACGCTCGACAAATTTGAATATTATAACGTTTGGACGACGACGACGACGGTGGAAAAAAATAACGATAACAATAATATTATAATGATAAATAATATCGCCTTCTACGCAGGCGCTGTTCGAAATATTAATGTGAGGCCCTTGAAACGATTTTTTTTTTCTGACATTTCCAAATCCGAGCACATTATAATATTAAACCTAATCAATAATAATTGATGTTGTCGTCGTTGGTCGCGCACGAGAGATTTCGTACGAAATCGAACTATACACAAATCAAGAGCAGTCAACAATATTCAACCGGATTCAACATTTAAATTTTTATAAGGAAAAAATTTTACGAAAAATTAGACTTCCAATGATTCTTGTTTAACGTCTTTGAAAAGTAGTTTACAAGTCTGCGCAAAGTGTTTGCGATGATAATTGATGAAAATTTAAATTTTCTGGCACTCGATTATTTTCGGTTAAAACCGTTTTCGTGAAAATCTAGTTAATCTAGCATATTACTACACTTACCGTATTGCTTAAATGTCCGGTGGTTTTTCTCACAATGGGAAAAAAACTACTACAAAAACGATACTTCTTTGAAGTACTAAAAAGGCGACATTTTTATATAAGAAGAGTATGTCGAACACAGAACTGACAGGAGATATCTTAATATATCACTCAGATTACTTCCCGTAAATCTACTACTGTATTGTGTGTTCGTAACGCACGTATAGTAAAACAATCCAATCGAAATGTAATATTTAACTTAAAAAAAAAAAAAATAAATAAATTGCGATACGTATTGTTGATAGTAATAATAATGAAAAATAACAAAATCCGAAAAATGTTATATACGCTACCTGGAAACCGAGAGCTCCCTTATCCCGTTCAAATGCCTAACTTTTCCGAATTAATTCTTGGAAAAACTTACTCAAACCTCTACTGCAGGAGTTTCGTGTCGGGATGCTCGGATTATTTTGTTTTCGAGATTGTATAACGTGTATATTCACCAGTAGTCGTTTTCTTTCGCTGCAATGACGTATTCCGAATTTCAACATCCCAATACTTATTTTTCCGTCCCTCCCCCTTATGGCGGAATAGAATCCACCTCTTTACCACAATTAACAATCTAAATTGATACGTTAGTTAAATCACAGTTAAATAAAATACAATTGAAAATCAAATGCGGCTTACGCGTTATTATCCGAAAGTCGACTTTTATTCATTTATTTTATTTCAATTATTAGATATATTATATTTTATGCATATCATTAGTAATGTGTCGAAGACAAATAGCCAAATCAGGCAAACAACTGTTTTCCTAGGCTAATGGACAAGTCCATTGGCGCCCGAGGGAATATTATCAGGGAGGGGCATGATACCTAACTCAAAACTCAAAAAGTACAGTATTTTTTTTTTTATGAAATTCCATCAATAATCAAATAATAGTCAAAAACTTAACCTGACCAGAGTCAAATCAATTCAAATTCAATTATTTGTTTATAATAAATTATTACGAGTATTACTTTTCACTCATTACTTAAATAAATGGAATGTTTTTTATGAATGTAAAATGAATGTAAATATAAACATTAAAATGCGAATTTTTTCTTACTAATAAGACAAAAGTTTCTTGGATTTTTAAATTTTGTTTTTTGAATAAATTTAAGGAAGATTGTATATGAATTTGTTGGCATTCTACGTGAAAGGTATACATAATTTTTTTTTTCAGAATTTTAAGAGATTTTTCGAAATTTAAAGTGCATTCTTCGAGGGCCTTTACTGCATTTAATTCAGAGCCATATTTATTACCACAGAAATCTGCAATACGAATGTACTTTATTTTGACTATATAAAATGAATACAGTCTATACAGTCAGAATAGCTATAATATATTTATCTACGAGTACCTGTATAATTTTAACAGTTAAAAGCACTTTTGAAAAGTTCAAAGGGGGGCAAATGCTGAAATGCCCCATCTTGCCCCCCTCTCCGAGCGCCTATGGACAAGTCTCAATCGATATTGTTCCATTTTCCTAGCTAATCTAGGCAAATGGCCGTTTTTCTGAAGCTCGTTAGACAAATGTAATTATGTAAAATAATATTATAAAATATCATAGGCATGTAGAATATCATTTTATTATTTTATTCGACAGTATCTGTGGGTTATAATATTTTTAATTTATGAATAATAATAAAACGTAAGGTGCGGCCCGTGTTCGATTACAGTTTATACCGGCGGAATAACGCGGTGAAATATACCATGTTTTGGTTACTCTAGTGTTTATCGACAATTATTACAGATTATTAAACCGAATTGACCTCACGATGCACAGCCATTCGAGAGACGTATATATGTAGATTGGGCGGAGCGAAGCAATGGAGAGCCAAAACACGTGCAGAAACTGTTGATGACCAAATAATAGTAGTAATATTTATACAATTATATCCTTGAGAATGGGATTTATTAACATATGAATGAAACCGTAAAAATTATACAATAATATTTAGAAAACAAAACATAATATTTTACAGTATGATTTAACATAGTTCTATTTGCCTATAACGAGTTCTAGAGCAAACGGCTACTTGCCTAGCTCAGCTATGAAATCGGACAGCACCGATCGATATCGATTGAAACTTGTCCATTTGCCGGTACTCGGAACTTAATTTATTGTTTCTTAAAAATATAACATACCCTCCAAGTCTTATCTGATGATCAAAGAATACCCATGGTGCGAAGTATGTCCGGAAATGATTTGAGAGTATAAGCCTTCTGTGGTTGCCTATTGAAAAGGGCCTCAAAATTAATTCTTTCACCTGGGCCCCCAAAACTGATTTGAGTTGTCAAAAAACCGCATTCTTTCTTCCCTCGTGACTTGTTTTGAGGAAATCCAATCATCCTAATAAATTTACGTAATTTATACAATAACACATGTTAAATAATTTCTTAAGATCAAGTAAGAATTGCTCCAGAAATGCATACAACTATCAAATTTGTAGTGGCTCCAAAAAGACGTGACCAACAATTATCATAAAAATATATTATAAATATTTCACAATAAGAGATCACTTGTTAAGTATTATTATTATTTTTTAAGTCATAGTATATTGGTAAATTAGCAACGCGTTTTTTTTTTTTTTTTTAATATCTAAGTGCGCTATGAGTTCATAACCTGTATGCGCCCAGTCATAAAAAATTGCCATCATTTTCACTCCTGCCTCATTGCGCTACTGCCTCCTCCTTAAATACGTCACTGATCCTCAGGTATCAGCCATGTGCAGGCATTCACGAAAAGCTTTCACGAAGAGCTTTCACGAAAAAACCAATATATATATATATACCTACCATCTAATTTTGGACGAAAATCTGTATATTATACTATATTTTTTACGGCGAGGGATTAAAGACAAATCGAGGAAACACGCGAGACGAGGAGGCAAAGAAGTCTGTCCTTGACACGTTATTAAAAGCAAGCACACGGCGCGTATATACACGTACCTATGCACCCGCGGTCGTCCTATGTCACATCGTCGTGCTTAGGGGCGATATTTATATTATTAAAAATATGGTTCCGGCGGTCGTTCGTTTCCCCCGGGCAAAACGTTCTCGTTGCTACGGTTACTTTCCACTTTGGAAACATGCGATAACCTCGGAGACACGCTGACTGGGGTTTTCCCACGAAAAAATTGAAATTTATCTTCTGACATTTGTCTCGTGCGTTAAAATCAAATTGACTTCAAATGGGAATCGATTTTCGTTTTGCGATTTTTTTAATAATCTCGTCGAATTATTCTAAAAATTAAAACACACTGAATAATAACCGTAACCGAAATTCGTTTTTCTGTTGGAATAAATAGAACTGATTTTAGATTCTGAACGAAGTGAAGAAGCTAGTGTTTTTCAATGATGTTTATTTGTTTTTGATTTTTTTTTTTCTGTGTACAACTTTTCGCATGAGAATACTTGTCCAAAAGTTTCGATCAATGACTTTTTGAAACTGGATTCGCCTCTAGACTGTACTTAAGAGAGGTCATTTTTTGAATTTCTCAATTCTTTAATTTATATTATTATATAATTGTAAGTCCGATATTACTCGAAACATGAATTAATGTTTATCTATTATCAAAAACATCGTTTTACACACCGAAGTACTTACATGACCATGATCTAACAATAAGGCGTGGGTGGACTGTAGTCGTAGCTATACAGTTTGAATTTGGAAATAAGCGAAATTTCATTTTCACATTTATCAACAATATAATATTATAATATAAAATATTATATACATATTATATATTTTTATTCGTATTATATTGTATACACTATACATGAATACACCGAAGCACACGCGCCGCGCACTTGAGCACCCGTTTACGATGCGGTCGGGTGACAGATAAAAATGACGAAATGTATTTAAATGCCGTAAACTGAAAAAAAAAAAGGAAACGTTTATGACCCTCCGTCGTATTTTATGGATCAAACATCAGCACCGTTGTAAAAATAATGGCAAATCTAGTGCCATTCGATTGCCCGTCGTTCCGGGCGGCGCGGCGGCGGCAATCTTATACTCATCTCGAATTAACCACCTCCGTCTCTTCGTATAAATACACATTAAAAACGTCATGGCCCGGCAGAACGGATCCGGACGGAAGTTTTACATAAAAATATTTAGCCCAGTGTACACGGCCGATATTTTATGTACAATGCGTTTCAAAAGTCCATAAACACTTAATCTAATAATAATAATAATAATAATAAAAATTAATTGGTTAACTCGATTTGTCCGCTATTGCTCGCGACAACGTTTTTACGGCGTTCGATCTCCGTCCAATCGTAAATAATTCTCAAAATAAATATTCGAAAATCGTATAACACAACATTACAACAGCGAAACATTTTATATTGTATTATATTCCCAAAATTGTCGACCTATTTGTGAATGCAGTGGGAAATTATAAAGCGTGCGTCTAATTTTATATACTGTAATTAACAATATTAAATTATAATTTGGAAACATTCTTTTGACACAATAACTGTACTAACATAATTGTGTTTATTGCATATTCCTATGTGGCTATATAGTTTATTAATAATTTCTAATACGATGATAATTTTTTATATTAAAATATGATTAAAAAAATAGAGGAATAAAATCGATAGTAATTAATCAATAAACGATCCAATGAAATTTTATTAAAAAAAAAAATATTAAATTGTTAAATTTTAATTTATGTTGGTATTTACTAATATAAATTTTGGAAAATTTTATTTGACTGATATACAGATTTGATATTTACGATTTACGTTAGTAAACACTAAATTTATTAAATTTATTTTACAGACTTACGATAGGAAACGAAGTCCAAAGTAATAAAATTTAACAAACAATGGTGAAAAATGAAGTAAAAAAAAAAAAATAATAATTACTCAATTCCATTTTGCGTGACGCGTATATTGTGAAATGTCATTTATTTTATAGACTATAGTCAATGACCCAATCCAATCGGAGGTAAATACTTAATTGGCCTCATTCAAGGAACATAATTGTTAAGTGCATTTGACCAGGACAATGTATGCGCCAAAACCCGAAATTGAACGTTTTTATTGACGGGAAAAATGTAAGAACAAATTGTAAAACAAAAAAAAAAAAACAAAAATTACTTCAAATATTTAAAAATTTTGCAAAATCAATTCAAAAGTATTGCTAAAAAATATTCAAAATATGTGAAGTATAAAGCTAACAAATTAGGAGTTTCTAAATGGAGCGAAGAAGCTAATGGTTTTACAATGATGATTATTTTAATTTCGTGTAAATACTTATATGTATAGAAATATTCTTGTACTTGTTGAAAAGTTTCAACCAGCAACAGATTTCGACTTTAGATGGCACACGGATTTCCTTCACACTTTGACATCTTTTGGACTCGCCAAAAATCTATGCGAAATTCAAAAACATCCTAATTTCAATTATTATTATAAATATTAATACCATATCACTGTATTGTGCGTCAGAATGCCTTATAGACACGTAATAAATAATAGTATGATATTAAAAGTTCATCAATTACATAGTATTTACATTTTGAAAAACGTTACATACGGAGAGAGAGAGAGAGATCTACGAGAGGTCTGTCTACGAATATTCTCAACGATTTTTGTCGGCTATATCCTCCGCGGAGAAAATGTGAATATATTTTTTTGTTTTCGAAAAAAACACGACCACGAAAATTCGTGACTTTGTGTACCTACACAATTAATGATTGACGCTCTCTGCAAACTTATTATTTTAATATCGTTCCTCGGAGGCACACATACCTTTTATGCGCGCGCACATAAAATTAACTATCAAAATAATATATTCAACCCAACGGCACTCGAAAAAACCGCGTACGAGTTCAATAATATGAGCCAGCTGTTTTTTTTTTTTTTTTTTAGAATCCACAGAACGTTATTGATATTTCTCCCTAATCGTATTCAGCCAAAACGCGACGCGAAAAGATTTGTACAAAAATATTATTTAAGTGATAATTTTACAGTTATGTATGATTATGACGTACCCAAACAATACAAATATCAATCTACATATACGAAAGTTCAATCACTCACTTATTAAACACGAAATCTCAATAATTGCTTGACTTTTAAAAAACTGAAATTTGGCAAGTACGATAGTTTATAGTAGTAGACGGAGACTAAGACAGGATTTTCTCAAATTCGCATTATTTCAAAGTGTTAAAATAGCATAAAATGTGTCTACACGTTTGCATAATTTATTTATTTAATTTTGTAGCTATAGTAGTCTAAAAGCAACTACTGTGTAAACAAAATTAAAAACTTTATATGCTGGTATATATGGCAACAAAAATGATGTGAAGACAACCATAATTTGTAATAGAATAATATAAATGACAGTCTTTCCCTGTATCTATTAATCGCACACTGTGTCCTTTTCTACGTTCTCAAATGCTACAAGAAAAAGAAAGAAGGAGAGAGAGAGAGGTATCTCTAATAGCAAATATTTACTTCCACTTCAACTTTTGTCTAATGGTCCGGGATAATCTTTAAAATTGCTGAATCTACTTTGACAGGAAATCAGAAAACGTTAGTAACTATGGTAATATAATGAAATATAAATACATATAAAACTATATCTATATAGTTATAATATCTTCTATTAGTACATAAATAAATTTGAAGAGTTTGTTATTTGAAGAGCTTATTTATTCGTAAAGCTCGGCTTATATTTACATTTTCGTTTGAATTCGCTTAAAATTTCTTTAAAATTCAACGTTCCCGCCAAAACAGACCCACAAATATTTATGGTGCAAAGTACATTATTATTATTTTTTTTTTTTTTTTTTAGAAAATTTAAGGAAATATCACAAAATGATTTCGCAGGGAATGAGAAATATGTATATGGAGGGTACTTGAACTTAGTGCCGCCTATGGTATGCGTCCAACGATCACGTTGTGCACGTCGTCCTCCGGTATCGTGGTGTACGGTATAAATGAAAATTTTAATAAATACAATGAAACCAGTTTCGGGCCATTATTACTATTGTTATTATTACTATTGTCGTGGACGTTCGGCCCGTCTTCGTCACGTTATAATGACTTACCTACCGGCTTGGGCAGTAATAATTATCGTCTCGCGGTCTGTTGATTAAAAAAAAAACCAAAATACAAAACGAAAACGGACTCTGCGGATGGACCATCGTCGTCGTCGTATTATAATCATTTCGAATCGTGTTTGAAGATCAAGGTCGTGGCTGCGGAGACGCGCAGAAGATTGTGTGAATCTGAAAGAAAAGAAAAAAAGACAAAGAGAGAGAGAGAGAGAGAGAGAGAAAAGCATAAAAAAAAAAATAAAAAAAAAAAAAAAAAACCTACAATAAACCGACAAACTGAAGACGCGAAGGATTAATTACATTCGATCGGATTTGCGGATAGCGCGTGTTGCTAGTTTTGCGCGCGAGGCTCTCTCTTTTTTGTTTGAGCAGCTGCGGCTCGGGATCATTAAAAATCACCTACGGAGTGGAAACAATACAATATGCAAATAAATTACAGGGTTTGCGCGAAACGGCGACGCGGCGGGTGAAAAAATAAAAAAAAGAACATCCGAACGAAAGAAGTCGAAAAACGAAACAACTAAAACCCAAATGATTTAACCCCTTTTTTTCGTTCGTCCGACGAATGCCAAATTAGCCGCGGCACGCGGAGGGCTCGAGCGCGGATTATCGATCGACGTGCGCGCATAATAATATTATATCATATATTATTATTATTATTATTATTATTATTATTATTATATTGTAATATTTGTGTATAAATTATACGTGTGTATATACGTTTGTGTGTGTGTGGGGGGAGGTCGTCACACTTACACCAGCCGGCCTTGTCAATCAAAAGAACAAAATAAAAAAAAATAATAATAATAACGTATACGGTATAGAATGGTAATGGAAAAAATAAAAATAAAAACGGTAGTCCGAAATAGTGTACCCATTGTCTTTGTTGTGTCAGCCCACACTCCTCACCCCGCGGGGCTGCTAGTGTTTTAAACGTCCCCGCGAACAATGAACGACGGACGGGCAGCACTCGAACGCGAACAGATGGGTGTCCTTTTATTTTTTAATTTTTTTTTTTTTTTCTTTCTATTTTGTCTTTCATTCATTCATTACGAATCCGCAATAATATTTTGAACATCACGTACACACACACACATATGTGTGTGTAATAATAAGTACACAATTCGGCGTGTATTATTATCATATATAATAATAATAATAATATTATGTACGACGGTTATTGTTATTTTTTTTATACATTTGGTCACCGCCAGTTCGTTTCGCCATTTGTATTTTAAGCCAATGAAACGAACATTTCACGTTGCAATATACACTTACCGGAGCAGCTGCGATCCTTTTGTCGTTCTACATTCGTTTTTTTTTCAGACAGATTTCGGGTATTTCAAATTAAATTTCAATCATTTTGAAGAAATTGTCGTTCTTTGTTTGTCGGAAAATTTAGATTTTCCAACAAAATAATATGTATCACTGATGGCGTTTCCGAAACTGGGGGATCCTTATAGACACATGCGAAATAAATCAAAATGAAATAATATCAAAATAAAAATCATTGAGTATTAATTTTTAAACATTTTATTATGTTTCATTAAATAATATTTTGTTTTTTTTTTTTGTTTTTTTTTTGTATTTAAGATCAAAATAAACGAGTCGGTGACTCAACGAATCGAGTTTATCTGCGTGAAATAAACATAATTTTTCTCTATTGAACGATTATTTACAATTTCCTGATGGAAATATTGAAGAATTTGACAAAAATATAGTGCGACGTTCAAATCAAATATTGTGTTTCTTAGAAAAATATTGCTGGAATAATGATCACTGCAGCATAATGAATAAGTTGAATTCCAATTTAAATAAAATATTAACAAAATCTCTTCCACAAAGGATGAAAAATATATTAAAATGACAGCCGATTCTTTAAAAAAAAAAAAAACCTCGTCATTATCAGATTTTTGTGTAGTGGCAGTCTTAAGAACAAACAAAAATTTTTGTCTAAAAAAGCTACACGGACGCTTCTTCATTTTTCCAATAAAATAGCTTTGTGAAACTGGATTTTTATCATATGCATCAACGAAGATAAAATACCTCAATAAATTAGACGCCGAAGCGTATAACTCTCTCGTTTATAAAGCCAAACTTCAAAATACTGGTAAACGGCAAAAATAAACAGAATTATTTTAAATATTAAAATTTATAAACTGCTGATTAATATTCATATTAGATTTTTTTTTTATTATTATTAAAATACTGAGTTATAATCATATGATGTTTTTTTATTAATTAAAATAAAAATATATATTTTTTTTTTTTGTGTACGCATTATAAATAAACATTCATACATTATTTATTTCGAATTATGATTTGAAATAATTAACATTCCTTGTTATCGGAGCACCGTATATTTACTTTTTTCGTCTCTTCGAATGAATTAGTCTGAAAAATACTGATCTACAAAAATATAGTTATAATTATATACACATCAACATCCGATACATTCTACTGATAAATAACGTCAGCGAAAGTGTTGTTGACACGGCAAAAACACTATACGTAGAAATTGTATTATAAAAATTTATATATTTATAAAAAAATTAATTCAGAGCTAAGAATTTAAACACATACTTATTAGTGAATTTAAAGATAATAGTATTCCTATAACGTCATGACGTTTTATTGTATAACATGGAATTGTTACAACTATTTGAAAATTCTAAAAATAGAAATCCCTTCCATTTCTTTATCACGCACCACATTGATTTAAATTCATTAATTAAAAACACGTTTCAAGCCATCGAAAATATTCTTCTCAGTAAATTTGGTTTTAAAGCTCTAAATTTAACTCCCCTGAGGGTACTGTCACTGGATAGCCTCCACCCTCATATTATTTCACTGTAATGTAAATATTTTGCTCTATTTTTATCCAATTTACTTATTGTACACATGATACAGATAGTGAATTTTTCGATTTTAAATAAAAAAATAATTAACTCGAACGTCATAGTATAAATTTTACTTAGCGTAATTATCTACACTTCCGCACACCGTCTAATAAGTCGAAGGTTAGTTGAGTTTATTTTTACTCTTCTACCCGTTATCGCATACAGTGTCGTTTATAGGGCTGATTAAAGTTTGAGTTTAAAGTTAAATTTTCGTTTCTCGCGAAAACTCGCCGTAAACTGTACTTAACGTCTTAATAGATATACGAGATTTTAACTAATAGCAAAGGAAAAATCTTATTCGGGTACGCGAAGTTTCTTCAACACAGTGAACACATATTATAATTCTTCTAGCCGAATGAACAGTATATTTTATTGAACGATATTAATTTATTTATTTTTATGTGACACTCGAGGATCAAATAATAGTTTTAGTACAGTTAGTAGGTAGATCATAAGTCTTGAGATTACACGAATCTAATAGGAAATTTGTAATACAAAAATGCAAACAGATACTTTATATTAAGATACAATTGCAGTGTTAATTTTTTAATCGACTAAATATGCTATGATAATAGAAAACAACATTTTTGATTATTTTAACTGGCCAAATTTTAATTATTTTATACTTAACGAGTATCGAAATTCGACTGAATTATTGAACATGTAATACCGAAATGAGTTTGGACTTTTTCTAATTTATGCGTAAAACCTGTTTTAAAAATTTGAACATACAAGAATATAGTACAACGTTTTCGAACAAAATGGATCATTAAAGTTTCGGTCATTTCTTCATATAAACTCCAAAGTTCTTATTGTGTTCGATTATAGGTTAGAGTCTGCAGAGAAGAATATTGTCTATTGAATATACAGAGAAGAAAACTTGAAATGTTAATTATCCCTAAATATAATTTATGCATGAAATAAAGTAATACGAAAAACAAGCGGCTCCGTCGAGGTACACTTAAATTTAACTTTTCGAAATTATTATAGCCAATCTCGACATACTGTGTTCTACACATTGAAGTCAAAATTAAAACCAAGAACAAAGTGAATTCACCTGTACCTTAATTTTGTAAATTAAATAACTTTTTTTTTTTTGTTTTGTATATACCTGCAGTGTACCTGCAGATTTGGTTAGACTAGGTCAGGTTGGGTCAGATTAGGTCAAACCCGTTTCGACCACAAAACATAATAATGATTTGTTATTAATCGGTCGAAAATTTCGAATTTAGATTTTGACTGTAAAAACACTCGAAAAACCTGTACAACAAAAGCGCACTATTAGTAGGACAAAAAATTACGAACTAGATGCATATTTGATGCGTGGCCTTCTCGCGGAAATTTACTTTATGATATCCTTAGAAATGACGTGTTCGCCTTCATTAAGTATAAATGTCTCTATAGCGCGTGTATGCGTGCCGAAGTCGAAAATGCAATTTACTCTCCGAATTAATACTTTATGCGCGGTTCCCGAAAACGTTTCTAAATTCTAACCTTCGTTCGTTGCGTATAAATTATTATTGCCCCCATTGCGAGCTCATCGCTTTGTGTTAATGAATTACGCCCGTATGGATCAGAGGTCGGCAACCTGCGGATCCGGAACCGCAAGTGGGGCTCCTTGGCATTCAATCTGGCGTTCTTTAGGATACACATCAACGTCGAGATTTTTCTTTCTATTCGCAATAATTTTAATTACAAAATGTTCACTTTTATTCAAATTATTATATTATTATATATACATATATATTATAATTTTATCTAGCCAAATAATGACATAGGTAATTAATAACTCAAAGATATGTATAGAGAATATTGACGGCTAAAAACAAAATAAAAAAAGCGCCGGACAGACTTTGCATCATGTATATACTTCGGTTTTTGGGCGGGATACATTGGTGGGTGTAATCGATTTTAAAGAACAATAAATCATTTTTTCAATAAAACAATTCTACAATTATTCTGAACTGAAGTTCAGTGATTATACAATAACCACGTAACAATAATAATTACTTCGTTACCACGGTTTCTATGATTACTATGATTATCTTGGTTACCACAATCTCCATGGTCGCCATGTTTACCTTGGTTGTCATGATTACTACGGTTATCATGGTTATAAAGTTATCATGATTTCCACAGTTACATGATAGGCATGGTAGAGGTAGGGTAAGGGGTTCAGAGAGGAGGTAAAGAGCTAGGAGTTAGGGTATTGGTTAGGGGGTTGGGGTCGAGATCAGAGTCATGGTCGAGGTTAAGGGGGAGCAAGATGAGAGCCAAGGTCGAGGTCAGATCAGGGGTGATGTCTGGGTCGTGTCAAAGGGGGTCCATCAATAGCGACAAGTGTAAATCCTTTGAAACAATACGAATTTTGAGACATGCTAAGTATAAAGTACCAATCTGGAGCCGATGTTTGAATCAAAAAGTGGCTGGTCAAGGCTCTTGGATCAATATTTCTATACGCAAAAGTGTTTACAGAATGGAAAAAATAAAATTATTAAACATCATTGTAAATTCATAAGCATCTTCACATCGCTCTGAGTCTAAAAGGTTGTTCACACAATTAATGATGCTCATTAAACATCTTGGTTTTATAATTTTTTCTAGAAAAATGGCTCTTTCCTAGAAAACCGTCGCCGATCTCCAGCAGTATAGATACCCAGCGGGGGGGGGGGAAACGTTTTATTCTTGCACAAATCGCGTTTTCGTTTTTAATCGTTACACAAATATGGAATTTCTTTTCTCGCACAACGACGTACCAGCCCGTTATGATATTATTATATTATAGTCTCGCATTATAATGATATTATTCTACACCTACGTGTCACGACGACGTCACATAATAATACATATAATATCGTAGTCATCAATCGGTGGTTCTCGTGTAAATTGACTTCCGTCCGTCACGGTAATTTTTCGCCCCAAAAAAAAAAAAAAAAAAAATAAAGAAAAAACCTACTACGCACATAACACACGACCGCATATATTATATTATAATACAACGTATTTATAAATATACGTGACGTAACAGCGATATGGTCGTTACCGCGGTATGTACCTCGGTATAATAATGTATGGAATAATAATTATTGACGTGTGCTATTTATTCTCCGCGCGAGAATATGAGACGTATGAGATGGAAAAAAAAAATGTTTTCTGCCCTCCAGTGTCCGTTTAAATGGTGTTACCGGGCTGTCAATCTACGCGCGCACGCGCACCACACAGCGGTTACGTTACGTAGATTTTATGCACCGATCGATTGTTTTCGACCGAAAAACAATAAGAACAATAGACCACTACGACGACATTGAATAATATAATAATAATAATAATAATAATACGTAATTGTATAATATTATTATTATTTATCTGCGAGAAAACGCAGAAATTTTTGAATGCGCGAAAAACGTGTATGATTTACACCACGTTTTTTTTTTTAATTACAAACATATTGTATGTTATTATATTTTTTACTATCCGAGAGGAATTTAATTAAAAATTGGAGTAAACAATAATAATAATAATAATGCAGATGACCGTGAACGACGAAAAGACTAACGTCCACCTTATATTATAATTATAGCGCGATGACGACGTGTCGCGAAGATTTTACGTTTTGATTGTGTAAATTCGTCGTCCTTTGCAATGGATTTTCTATGATGCGGACACGAGAGTCAAAAAAAAAAATAAATAAATAAATAAATAAATATATATTTCGAAACAAAACGCGAAAAGTAAAACGTCAGAATAAAAAATATTAAGCACGCAGTATATTCAAAACTGTACGGATCGCGTCGGATTGGTTCGCTTTGACTGACGTCCATAGATTGCAAGTGCGTTGTTCATTTGTTTATCGCCCGCACGAATTTGAGGACGATCGTTTATTTGTTCGTTTCGAAATTCCTATAAAATTTGAATATTGGATTAGAGAATTTAAACTTTTTTTTTTTTTTTTTTTGCACGAATAACTTTACAAACACAAAACGTGATTTTGCCATTAAATATATTCGAATTTACGGTTTTAATTTTGCTTTTTTGAAATTTTAATTTAATTGTAAGGGTATTAGATTCTGAACGAAATGAAGAAGCTAGTGTTTATACATGTTTATTATTTATTTATTTTCTATGTACAATTTTTTATATAGAAATACTTGTACAAAAGTCTTAATCAGCAATTTTTTGACACCAGATTTGCTAGTTAGTACTTAAAAGAGTAACTAATCATTTTTTGAATTTCTTAATTCTTCAATTTTTTTTTTTTAAACTACCCAAAATTTGACAAAAAAACACTAATATGAAAAATATTTTAGGCAAGACAATTTTGAAAATGTAAAAAAAAATTTTAGATATTTTTCTAACACTTTTTTTCTCACTAATTATTTATTCGTTATTTATTAGATAACAAAAAGTAAAGTAAAGTAAGGTAAAGATAAATAAAGTATAGACAATAAAGCTGAAAATACTTCACACAATGAGTATTCTTCGCTTTTCGGGTAAAATACTTTTGGTGGGTGTATTGAAAACGATAACTATTAGTGTTATTTATACTATCAACTTTCTTGTCTATACTTTACTTTACTCAACTTTTTTACATAAATTTAAAATAAACTTTTCAAAATCAAAATAAATTTAATACTCTATCGGTTTTATTATATTTATTATAGTTTAAACATGACAACTGCAAAAAATATATATTAAGACATATTCAAATTGATTTTTGTATATTTTGAAGGTTATTTTTTTTATGACCATTTCAGGTCACTCTAAGGTAATATTTTGTTTAAATCGTACAAATCCTCGACCTAATTATAATAATAATATACTTTTACGGTGGCAGTCAATATGGTTGTTAATTGATCGTTTTATGAATTTTAGTATAATTGAATTTGGTTGACCACAAACATCCGGGATTAAATTAATTGCAATACCGCGGTTCAAAGATTATGGCACAATACGTGTCGTAATTTATAATACGTTTATTATATAGACGTTGAGGTTATCGATGACAATATTTTCAATATACGAAATGTGAAAATCGTCTGGTCACGATTATCCGAGAGGGCAATTTGCTTTCCAATTCACGTGGTTAAGTGTAAAAAATTCGTACGCATCTTGTATTTCCGTAAAAATGATTGGGAAAATTCGCTAACGTTCACTTTTGTCGCCAAAAAAAAAAAAGCGTTTTTACTTTCCAATTTTTTCCCTTCGAAACACTGAATACTTGACGCGGTTTGTGATTGAAAAAAAAAACAAAAATCAAGCATAAAAAAAAAAATACGTACAATTTACGTTTAAAATTTTATAAAACGACATTTAACGCCGGAAATACACTCACGTGTTTCTACATTGTGTTACGAGACTAGGGATAGGCGATATTTATGCGGAAAAACGTTGATAAACATGACGTATGCATTAATACAAGAAATCGTTGAAAAATATACATTACATAAAAAAAAAAAAGTAGAAGAAATATAGACACGAATACGCCGCAATAATTGAAATTGAAACAAACTTACAAAAAAACAGTATTTAAAATAATTACAAAATTATAGTTTTTACGAAATGTGTCCACAGTTATAATATAATAGTTGTTCGTTTAACAATGACGGTATTACGTAATGGTAAGTTGCAGGGGCGTAATTAAGGGAGGGGATGAGGGGGATAGATCCTCCCCAAGCCGTTTATATCCTGAGTAAAACGAAGAATGTATAATTAGTTTTCAAATGAAGTAGCTCTTTTGTTACGTGTATTATCACTTTTTTAGATAATACTAAATTACATAATATGGCCTAGTAATATCTATAGTTACTCAATGGATCAGACTTTTTTTCTAGTTTTTACTCAAAAAAAAGTAATTTTTCTCTTATCTTTAAAACTTTTCTAAGTGTAAGGAAAAACTAGCGAAAAGTTGAACAAAAAAAACTAAAGTCTTGTGTAGACGTGGTTTTCATAAAATTATTTTTCAAAACTTAGCTGTAAATATAAAATAATGGTGCTGAGAAATCTAAATTATCCTGAAATATCATAATTACTTTCAAAATGTTATTACTACTTTTGAACTGAGTATAAAGCTTTAAAAATATTGGAAATATCTCGATTTTATTTAATAAAACTTTAAATTCTAAGTATAAAGTAATATGGTCTTACTAACAAGCAATAGCATGGAAAAAGAAGCGTACAAAAATTAGTCCGGTTTTTTTTTTAGTCTCGTTCAGAATTAAAATATTAACGAAAATCATTATTTTCACTTAAAATATTGAGTTTTTTTTGTTATTAAAACCTATAAAATTTTAAATAATTTATTCAGTACCCATTTTTTACCGATAGACACACAACATATTTTCCTATTTACGATTTATGCTTCATAAAAATTAACTCGATGAATAAACACCTGTTTAACGTTGACATTTTGGCTCATATGGATCTTTTTGTATAGTACGTCGAACTTTTTTTTGTATTTTTATTGCACATAATTTGTAATTTTTGGTTACATGATCTTAAATTTTTATTCAAACATCTCTATGACGTGTTACTTTACCTCCAGAAAATAGGATCTAGTTTTAAAACTGTTACTATGCCCTATATATATATATATTAATATATTTTTAATCCTTAATTTATTTAATAGTTGTAAATTTTTTTTCTAAAATACATATATCCCTCCTAGTAAAAAATCCTAATTACGCCACTGGTAAGTTGTAAGTTTTCAACAGCGTGATTGCATATATTCGAAATAAAATCTCAATAGAAACGATAAATCTTTTTTATATTATAATAAAATTATGAACGAAAAACAACAGTTTCTATATATATATATATATACCTGCAGATTCGGTTAATGAAATTCAAACAATTCCTTGGGGACACCACACTTGACACTTGCCGTGCGTAATGAGAAGCGATTTAAAGCGCAAAATATTTAAATAAATAAACCGGAGCCAGATTTTTATGCTCTAGGTCACAGCGGTTCCCAACCTGGCAGTAATTACCCCCCAAGGGGTAAAATGGGATTTTCTGAGAGGTAAATATGAGACCAATTATTATTTTTTAATCCCTAATGATATTTATTCTCAGAATCGCTGAGCACTACTAAACCCAGTGAAGATGTCTTCTGAAGAGTGAACAAACTTTTTGTTTTGACAAAAAGGAGCTGCAATGGTAAAAGTTTATGGGTGTCTGTACGCGCAGACCCATGTTGAGCGTTCATTCTGGTTTCCAAACATTAATAATAGAAGTCAATTGTAGCTTGCAACATTAGGCCATTTAATTGTGTACACCATTATACTTTGGCAATGAAAGAACTTACATCTGATTTGCTGAATGTATTTACTTAGGTAGTGAAAATTATTGTCGACCACATATAAAATAGAGAATAAACACAAAAGTTTTAAAAAATAATTGAAGGGCTCCGTGCGACGAGACAAGTCCATATTTTGAAATTATTCAGGAGACATGTTTTATTTCACCAAAACTTTAAAAATTTATATTTTTATTTGAAAATTCGACATGAGTATCTTTAATTTTATGTTAATAGTTGAATAAAATTGATTTCAATTTTAAATACATTTTTGATTTTCTAAAATAACTCGGAAGTATGAAACATATGGACTTAGCTGGTTTTTTGTTCGTTAATTGTAATACATTTTTCGAAAACCAAGACAAGTCCAAAACCAAGATAAGTCCAAAGATAAGCAAAAATCAGACAAGTCCGGACTTATCTTGTTTTTTCCCATAATATTATAAACCAGACAAAGACTCCATAAATAATCATTGGACTTGCCTTGTTGTTGCATAGAAATATAAAAAAAAAAAAAAATCTGTATACAATGACACCAAAAAGTAAGTTTCGAAAAAAAGTGGACTTGTCTCGTTGTTGCACGGAGCCCTTCAATTTGTATCATGAATTGGGAGAAAAATTGGACGTCCTGTTATTTATTAAATGCGTTGGATATCGTGGGGCAAAATTTTGAACAAATACTTGATCTTCGAGAAGAAATTGCTTTGTTTCTGAAAAATAAAAAAACAACCTGTGGTAAAAGGTAAAAGATGTTTGCGCCAAAATAATAGATATTGTATAATCCATTCATTTCCAAAATGACATACCTTAGAGATTTATTCGATGAAATAAATACTCTAATCCTCAGTTTGCTAATAGTTGAAAAATTTTAAATAAGATTGTCAATTTTCTTTGAAAATTGCAACTCTTAACTTACACTGCGCTTGAATTATGGACATTTCGTTGTTAAAAATATAATAATAATTATTATTCTTTAATTTTTTCAAGTAAAAATGTCTTGTATAAACTAAACTCCGGCCATTCTCATTTTATCGTAGAAATAATTTTTAGTTTCTTTAAAATTCAACACTTCCGCCAAGTTCCATTAGATGTGAGAAAAATAACCTACATGTTGCGAATTATGTCCGACTTTTTCAATACCGCATTCCGAATCACAATGAATTTCGCCATTGCCCAGTGTACTTACTTTTGGCTTCTTTTTCTACCCAAAATTGGAGATTTTATAGTGTAAGTGTAGATCAACGAGAGGATTTCGCATCTCATAGATCTCATCATTTGAATTTTGATTTCAGTGCACAAAAAACGTCCTGTATAAAATTCTGTACTTAAAATAGAGAATTGCCATTTGAAAAAATAGTTTGTATTTCCACAGGACTACCTTAGGGTGACATGAAAAAATGAGTTATGGAAAACATAGATTTCGACAGTGATTCGAACATTCCGAAAAAGTAATCCAAATTATTGTATTTTTATGAATGAAAAAGGGAGTTTTTAACGATTTATACAACGCGTATTACATAACAATATTATATAAACGCATAAACGACTTAATTTTAACAAACCGCATTTGAGAATGAATACAATATAGTGACATTTAAAATACAGTATATAATAATATTATTAAGATATCAAACACTCAGGAATTGTCTCCGTAATATATATATATATACACGGACAACGCGCGTATTATGAAAAATAACAATAACTCGCTGAGTTCAAAAGTTCAACATTTAGGTCACGGAATTCGCATCGTAAAAAAGAGTGGTCGTAATGAGATATTTAAAGGCGTCGTCGTCGTATAACGATAAATACGAATTTCTCGATTAAAAACTTTCGTCGTACGGGGAGCGGCGGCGGCGGCGACGAACGTATTATAAAAAATCGCGAGGGAATTAATTTATTTTTTATTTATTTTTTATACATATATATATATATATATATATATATATATTCCTTCAAAATCATTTCACTGTCGACAATCCTACGCGTTTCGTTTTGTCTTTACGAATATTATACGTTATATAATAAATAACGTCGAGTGAAAAAAAAAAACAAAACTGCTTTCAACGACGATTTAATTGAAAAAATATTTTCCTGTTCACACCGTTCCGTCCGTCAGCGGTTAATAAAGCGTTGCTAAATTTTCTGTAATTTGTTTTGATAGTAATTATTGTTATATAAAATTAAAGACCGACTACGTGACTGCGAATAATCGTCAATATCATAATAATAATAATATAACCTATAAAAAAAAAAAAAAAAAAAAAAAAACATAATAAATAAATAAATACGAGATCGTAAAGCGAATTTTATTAGGCTGGAGGCTGTTTTTGATATTATAATACGTCGTTATGATAGCTATATATAAGAAAATATTGACGATAATAATACAACACGTAGGCGTAGTGAGCATAATATAATGCCATAAACGTTATTTAATTTTCTAAAGTATACGAATAACGACTTTAAACTAAACATATTATATACTGAAGCTATAGTATATAATATATATATATATTAAATTTAATTGAAAATGTTTTCATCTCGGCATAATTATTATAAAAGGCCATATTTTATAATATAATATGAGGTTGGCTAATTAAAATTTATGGCCGTGGACTTAATAATAATAATAATAATAAATGGTATTATAATAATGCGCGTGTACCTATTATACGTACGGACGGATACGACTGGGCGTTACAAGGTTCTCAACGACTTTGTATCCACACGTGAGAGGAGAGCCTTTCGCAAAAACCTATGTGCGTCCGATTATATTTTTAATTTCTAAATTAAATGTTAATCTTTTAATGTTAACAACGGAAAATGCATGTGAATTTAAAATTTAAAAAACAAAATAGATATTGTTTGGGAAGTGAAAGAATGTTAAGCGATTTCAAAATATTTGTTGAGATTTCAAATTAGTTTTATTTATTCATAGACTTTGCCGAGCGTAACGAAAAACTACTGAAAATGATTAAGTCAAAAATTTGAAATTTTCGCTCATTATCATCAGTTTTGTGGTGCAGACCGAATAAAATGTTTAAATAATTTTGACTACTTTTGGAATAAAGACATAATTTTATAAGATCATCATTTTCTTCTATCAATTAACATTTTAAATTCTGAGCTGAAAGTTTAGTACAACTCCTAACTCAATAATTATTGTAATACACTTGTAATGATAGTGAACAAATTTCAAAAATCATTACCTATAATCCATTTTTTCAGTATCGTTTAGACTTAGAATTTGTTCGAAACTGATTTTTTACACAAAACAGCTCGTTTATTTTATTAAAATTTAATTTAAGTTCTACATTTTCTCTTAACAAACTATTTTCTGTATGTTTTTCTGTCTATATATATATATGTATAAAAAAAATGTTCGTGAAGATCAGCAATTTTAAAATACTTATCATGCGTTAATATTTCATGTAAAACCTGAATCATCATTGTCACTTGTCAGTACTCGAATCGGTGATAACCATAAAGATACAGTGGTATTATATTGGATCTATCGAAAACTAAAATCGTTTTAAATTGAATATTATAAAACACAAATGATTCACTCTTACTTCCATATTTTATATAACTTCAAAGCTAAACAGTATATTTACGTTCATAGTCTCCAAAGCATATCGGTAATGCCACGCCACGTACCTTAATATCTTATGACGGTATAGATCAGGGATGATAATGGCACGCGATTCTTTTTCAATATTGGCGAGACTTTTGATGACACCGAAAATACTTCCATAAGTATCATAATTAGTATTTTTTTCTTTTTTTGTATATTAACCACTAAGTTAGGTGGCAAAATGTAAAACGTATCTTGAGTTCCATCTAGTTCTTCTTTAGATCAATTATTTTTTTGTGCTTAGTACTTTACATAAGTCGTTTTCCAAAATTTCTTAAAGCGTGTAAAACAATCTGAGAAAAAAAAAAACGTTAAAATGCCCAAAACTAGACTACCAACGTAACGATTTTAGTTATTTAGTCGAAATTAATGGCATAGAAACTTGAAATTACCATCGTTTATCACTATGCACCTGCATGCTAATAATAATAATAATATACATACAGAGTGATTAAACATATAATACCTGACACGGGTGAAATAATATGATTTATATTTATGATTGATTATTATTTTTCATTCTTATTTCAACACTGTATCTATTTTTCACAACTGGTATAGACAACAATCTGATACAATATTTTACTGTATTCTTCATTTAAATAAAAATAAAAATTAAGATTTGACGATAATTTTTCCACGAATGTATTGGTGATTTTTAAATAGCTATGAACCATAACAACGAGTTGGATCAAGACCGTGACCGAAAACAAATTTCGGATAGAGTCCAAAGAATATTAACCTGTAGTTTTTTTTTTTCTTTTGCTTTTTAAAATCAATTATTATTTTATCGTGTTGTGATCAGTTTTTCTCAGTGCTCGAATTGAGGGAGTGCGCAAGGGGACGAAATGTCCTCTAATATTTTTATAAAATTTTGAGAGCATATTTACTTACTATTTTTTATAGCATATGAATTACATGATTTGAGAGTACGCTTATCTTAGCCCGAGAGCACCCGTTCATCTATATTTTTAATTCGAACACTGGTTTTTCCGCATTTCGGGAAGAAATCCGGACTCCAGAATCTTTCCCTCCCCCCCACTCATCGCCGTGAGTTGGATACCCTGCGTGATACAAAACTGAACAGTTGTATAGAATACATACAACACGGAACAGTTGTATGTTAATCGAAGGGCTTGCCGGTGAAAACACTATAGATAATAAAACGTAGAAGCGGACCGGAGAGAGACGATAAAAATACCGGACCGTATATTACGCGCGCGCGCGCGCGGCAGTAAAGTATTTGTATGTATACACGAGCGGGCGCTCGCGTGTGATGACGTTTTCACTTACGAAAAGCTTCCGTCTAAATTGACTGTAATAATCGTATGGATTACTGCGGCGTCCAATCAACAAATCCGGCGGCCGAGACTTAATTGATCCGTACACGACGTGCGCTCGTATATAATAATAATATATGGGGTTGGGCCCGGTGAAACGTCTCTCCTCTCTCTCTCTCTCTCTCTCTCTCACTCCGTCTCGTTCACTCTGCTTCTCTCGCACGGAACGTATCAATTTAATCCGTGACCCGTATTATATATTATATACTATATACGTGGCAAGCCCTCGGCCGTCAGTAATTAAATCGGACGGATGAATCACGTGAGATCGTATATACGAGACATACGGAGAGAGAGAGAGAGAGAGAGAGAGAGAGACGGACAGAAATTCGGTAGATATTATATACGTATACATATACGGATTTCATCATTATTACGTTTCATTTGTCACTCATTTCGTTGTTATGTGTATACAGATATATAGATTTAAATGTGTGTGCGCGCGCGTGTGGGTAACAAGGAAACTTGAGTTAACAACCCGGACAAACACGACCGGACGCGGGTGCCGGCGGTTCGGCTTCATCGCCGCCCGCCGTCGATCGTTCTTAAGCGACATTTAGGTGCAAATTTCTCTGGACGCCTCAAGCCGTCATCCGAAAACGACCCCCCTCCCCCCCCTCAGTAGCATACTGTAGCGAATTTTTCGAGAAGGGCAAAACGAGAGACATATCACCGAAAACTTTAAATGTGGTGACCAATAAGCGTCGACTACCGACTCGTGAATAGTCATAAAATAATACATAATCTAAAATTTAATCAATTCATCACAACTAATTTTCTAATGCAAAAAATAAACACTATTTCAACTGTATTTATAATTTAATATATTTATATTAAACATTCTTCTTAAATATGTACATAATTTTTTTGTCAATTGCAAACTAATCGATTATATTATATACTTTGACATTGTTGATGTTATCTGTGCTCTTGTGAATTTTACATAAACTTAGAACCACTTGTTCATTTAGTTTATACATATTTTCTGTTCTTCGTGTGAATAGAATATGTGCACAGAAATATGTTTTGTTGATTTTTTTAATAATATTTTTCGTTATTAATGCGTGGAAGTAAACCATGTAAATTTTCTTACAGTAATTTTAACTCTGTACCATGAGTAAAGTAGTGTTACAAGACATCTTGACTTCCAGATTCTGAGTTAAGGTTTTTATAGAGTTTGGCTGTAAAATATAATGATTTAAAAAAATAATAATAATAATAATAATAATATTTTTTTTTTGTTACGTTTATTTCTATATATTATTGATATATAAATATAGATTATTTTACAATAAATAAGGTTTTGTGGAAGAGAGCCTGATGTATCCCTCAGGTACTCAGGCACCCCATCAAATATTCTTATCTGAATATGTGTACACATAAAAAGAAATAAAATGAACAATATTGTAATATTACTATAGCTTCTTCACTCCATTCAAAATCTAAAATAATGGCAATATTATTATCTAAGATTTCATATAACTGATAAAAATCTACACAGCCAATTATTTGTATATCATCGGTTAGTCGATAATTCCGTTTACAACCCCTTGGCATAATATTAACATTGCCCAAAAATTAACCGAAAATAATACGATAAATTAAATTAGAAAATTTGATTAAAAAAAAAATTGTTAATAATTTATTTTAATTCTTTATCGTCGGAAGAACGGAAACCGGAATCCTTAAAAAATCATTAAGGTCACATTAGTCTCTGGTGGAAATTATTCGAATGACACACGACTGGGAAACATTTATTATTAGAGAAAAAAATCAAATGTTTTGAACGGTTGAAGTTTGAGTGACCAATTACAGCGTTGATACGCTGCCCCCGGATGTGTCTTATTAATTCCATACGATGTACTCTCGTGTCTATACTAATAATATTACAGTATTGCGTATGACACTCGTTGACAATTTGAAGCGTATAAATAACACAGGAAAGCGTCGTTCTTTTGTGATTCTTTTTTTTATCACTTCTCTCCCCTACCCCCTCTACCCACTCTTTTTTAAGGATCCTTTTCGCGCAATGCGACCCATCGTCGTTTCATATAAACGAACATTTAAATTACTCAATACCACGCGCTGACAAATTAAACCGAATAACGTGTACGCGTTTTGCAAGCCGAATCGGCATCTCCGCCGACCCCTATCCCGCACACCGTGTTCCCCATTAAATACTTCCGCATTAACTGCAGTCCAATAACAAACATGCAGCAGTGCCTCATTATCGTGTACGCGTATTTGACTGTAGTTGTTATCGTGTGTTCGTACGGAGTATAATAATTTCATATGTTATTGTTATAATACAATGACTAGGGGGCCACGGCACGATTCAGACATTTCGAGGGCGAAAATGAGCCAAAATTCGGCGGGTGTTAAAATATCGAAGCATCATTACAACGTTCTGCCTGGGATTTTGGAGAATCTTTAAATTCCGTTGACGCATATTTTATTTTATTCATATAAAATTGTAATTCATCATTGAGCGTAAGAATGTAAAATATGAAAAGGATACACTAACCTGGGCCTGTAAATGGAGGATTACTGATAATTTTTTTCTACAAAATCATGATTCTTTTTGTCCAAAACGTATCGAATGCTTCTTTAGACGTTAAAATTTCGAATGAACATATTAAACCCGTGCATGATGTTTACAGAATAAGAGTTGATTTGAATAATACTTCATGAAGGACAAAAAATTTACTTATAAAGTGTTGTTTTTGGGTTGAACAAAGAATTCCTACTAAAACCTTGATAGTTTTTCTATGTCTGTGGTTTATAATCACTACTGATAGACCCAAAATCCTTATGATTTCCTTGTACACTGTAATGAACCTGACACGTTTAAAACATAAAAAAAGAAATCCAAGCTTGCGTTGAGACTGAATAACGTTGCGTGTAATTTGTAAAAAGTTATATTTAAATATTGTATCGTTCTAAACGTATATTTGACGAAAATCATTTCGTATCTCATTCTACGAAAATTCCATTTCCTAAAAGAAAGTCTCGTAAACAACAGACAGTCAGAGCTTTAATTACAACATAACGTGCTGTATTTAGGGAAAAACGCCGAACACAATAATATAAATACGCGTTTAACCTTCGTCGCCTATGCTATATTTCTATTGAAAAAAAAAACATCTTAATAATAAATTATATACGTCACATTTCGTGTTGTTCTTTTCAATTATTATTTTTTACACACACACACACACACACACACATAGGTAAAGAAATAATCGATGGTTTTTTTTTTTTTTAAATTACGTATCTCGTCGACGCCTCGAAACGACTTTCTCTTTTCATTTGTTATGAAAATCTATACGTTTTTATGTAATTATGTTAATTTACCTCGGACACTGTTTTTTGTTATTAAACATTTAACGTGCGCATTTTCACACGCGCGTACACTAATAATGATTTCGAAGGTTCCATAATAATTATTACCATGATAAATGCCTATTGATTCGTTTCCTCATTAGTTCCCATCACCCCCTCCCCCCACACACACACACTAAACCCATCTCCCTTTCGGCGTTCACAAATCACGTGTTCACACGTATGCGGCATTTAAAACGTCCCGTTCGGCGTCCGCGTTCGACGTCTGATCGACGCAAACTCAGAATCCAATTGTCTATGAAAATAAAACGTGTACTCGACTAATAAAAACTAAATAATTTCGACCGCGGCCGTTAATAGCCGCGGCTGTTTCCCAGAGTCTTTACGACCTGAAACGACTACGAACGTCGTGTGCAAAGCCGTAGCCATTTTTTTGGGGGGGGGGATTTAGATTATAAAGACGTATTTTAACTAAATAAATTAAGACAAAAAAAAAATCTCAACAACATCTGTTTGTCATAATAATAATAATTACATTACCATTATCATGAAGTTTATGCAATTTTACATAAAACAATATTATTAATTATTATAATTATTATTGTTATATAATTTTATTTATTTTGATTTGAAAATAATTTTCAGGAGGGCTCTGAACCCTGAAACCCCTCCCCTGCCTTGGTCGTGTGCAAATGTATTTCGATTCACCGGGAATCCGTCGGCGAACACGAATACACATTAATGACGGCCGTTTTCGTGCAGTGTACGCGAGATGAGAATTAAAAGCTCGATTTCTGCGTGCGAATACAACATTGGGGTCGAGAATTAAAGTTAAAAAAAAAAAACCTACATACTTCACCCCTTGGGTATTCTTCGCGCAACTCCGGGTGGGTTACTCTTGGCTGGTGTGATGAATTTTTGAAGAAACGATCAATAATTTCTTCAAATAAAGATAAACTTCAATTAATATACAATTGTAATTGTCATTTGTCTGTATTTGTTGTTCATTAGGCACGTTTAATAATTATTTAACAGAATATTCTATTTTTAATATATTTAATATTTTTTAAAATACTCTATTTCGTATATGATGTTACGTAAAAATATAAAAATAAAAGAAATCTGTGATTATTCAGGTTGACCATAGTTTGATCCGTAATTCTAACATTAAACGCTCCAATTCATAGAATCTAATTTCATAAAAAAATTATAACCCGCAAAGAAATAAAGCGAAAGATATTTTATTCTTAACAAAACTGATACCAGATAAAGAATATATATATATATATAATTAAGAATATATATAATAATTATTTTATGTAATAATGACTTGTGTATACAAATTGTAAGTTTAAAATGCTATAGAAAAAAGTTTACTTGCGATTTTCGATATACAGTAATACAGTAATACATATTGATATGATGTTTGTGAAAATTTTTCAGATCTTAATACCCAGAGAGATGAAAATTCTATGAAATAAAAACATAAAAAACCGAGACATTCCCAATATTTTCTAAGTTCTGTTTTTAGTTTCAAAATTTAGTCAAAAGTTTTAAAATTTTTTTAATATACGACTGTGACAATTTTTAGTAATGAAAGTTACAAGTGCCCAGTTCTATTATTTTTTATTTTATTGAAAAAAATTTAAATCAGTCTTATAAAAACTCATGCTATGCCATATTTTATTCTTTTTTGTGAATTTTTAGGTAGTTTTCTCTTACACTAAGAGAAAGTAATGAGGATTTTGAAAAATAGCCTGTTTAAAGTATAATTTTATATCTGGGTGTGATTTTTGATTTAAAAAAATAACTGTACAAAATGTTTGCCAAAACAGTTTTATACGAATAGCATCAACAGAAGGAGAAAACAAATAAATATCATTGTAAAATCACTAGATTTTTCTCTCAGCTCAGAATCTAAAACAGTCTATTCAAATTTGTTTGTTCATAGTAATTGGTGAAAAGCTCATAGTTTTTCAGTATTATTGAAATTGGGATTACCTACAATTAAATGATCAAAATCTATTTAATGAAACTGGATATCAAATTATCAGTAGTTTTTTCACATTTTTGGAAAATTCTTGAAAATTTCGAATTTAATTTTGAATAATTATCCAAAAACCACCGGTTTTAATTTTTATTTAAATACATTAAATATAGTCTACTTTCTATCATTTTTATTACCATAAATAAAGGTGTGTTTTTTTTTATTCAGGCTAAGATTATTCTAGGATTTAATATTTGGCTCCGAGTCCCGTGAAATTCAACCGTTCTCAAAAGAGTGAAAATCAGTCTATGACTTTATATAATATAAACTAAAAATTAAATAAAAAACCTAATGGAAGTGTTTTGAATCCCCAAAATCCTTCCCTTACGCAAGGGCTTATCATAACACATGTAAAAAAACAGACACTGTTCATTTTCCCTGAATTATTAATAAACAATATTATTTTAAAAAATGTAACGAAAAACCGCTATGCAATTGAAAATGAGAATACATGTTAACAGTAACTTAAGTAGGACATTTTGGACGCCTTGTAGTTTTTAATTTTTTGGCGAGACTTTTTTTTTTTTACTATGCCCCTTTTCGAAAAGTGTGTTCAAGTAAGCTATTGGTACACCCAGTGCCGTGCTAACCATCAGTGGCGCCCTAGGGCAATTATATTTTGCGCCCCTAATATTCTAAAAACATTTAAATTTTAAACATAGATAAAAAAAAGTTGCTCGCTCCGCTCGCAAATTACTACG
>JAIPRM010000825.1:0-46859 GCA_025469315.1 Stegophylla sp. TES_Ste_2020 | reverse complement strand
TGATTTATCGTTTCTTTAAAATATAATACGCCCGTCAAGAGAATACCACCCGTCGTGCGAAGTACACCCATCGTGCGAAGTATGTCCGTTTTTTTTTTTTTTTCTTATCAATTTTCCTGTAGTTTTCTTTAAGCCTAGAGCAAGTGTTGAAAATTTTGAAAAATTTCCTCTTTAAAGCATCATTTGGGTGTGATTTCTGATGTAACAAACTACTGTATGTAAACTTTTAAACAAGTATATCTATATGAAAAGTATTTCTAGAAAGAGAAAAAATAAAAATAAATAAATTTATGCATAAAACAACTAGCTTTTTCGCTCTACTTAGAATCTGAAAGTATACAATAATGTTTTCTTTTTCTAAGCAAAAAAAATAATATTCTATTGTGATTAAGCATATTTTAATCTACAAAATATATTTTTTCGTATTACAATTTAAGCTTTCTCTTAGTTTTAGAAAATGTATTTAATTTATTTGGACATCTTATTTTGCTGTTTGTAATAGTTTTTAGATTTTTACAGGGCAGGGTTGGTAATCCAGAAAAAAATATATATAAAAGTTTTGACATCAACATTTTTTTCTTCATAACCTATTTAATTTATTATATGTAAATGAATTTAAATCATATTTTATTTAAATAGCTTCTTTTTTTTTGGGGGGGGGTGGAAGGGAGGAGCTAACCTTAGTTTCGCCTATGTTGCAGAGAGTACCAACTATCTCATGCAGTCGGAAGAATCTTCTTTAATTTAACAATAAAGATATATTATTGCCTTAGACTGTATGAAATTGTTGGTACTCTCAGCTGAATAAGTTAAAGGATCACTATATGATAATGGTCAATGAACTTGGATTTCGGCTTACGGTGTGCTATTGGGATGTGGTATTGGAGCATTAGCAGTTTTGATGAAACTTCCCGGAGGGGTGAATTAAAATTTTAAGCCTTTCCTCCCTCCTAAAACCATAAAAATAAAAAAATTTTTATGATTAACATATTATCAGTTACATAAAAAAAAACGTCCAAGGAGGGGCGATCCTTATAACCGCTTCTTGATTGGAGACAGAAAAAGATCATCTTGTGTTCATATTTTTTAAAATTTATTTTTCGCAGTTATTACTATTTTTTAGTTAAAGTTCACTTTTTACGCAGTCGGATTTTACGTTCCGGGTTTTTTAATTTATTTTTTTTAAAACATTCTACCTATTTTTTAATGACCAATAATTGTATTATCAAGTCTTTAGGAACTGTATGGATGAATTCATAAGATTTACTAGCCTTTAAATCATATAAGTAATAGCAAACAAATTTTTAAAACTTCAAATTTGATTATCTCGAATTTAACTTTTTAAATTAATAATGTTCTCCCACTCACCAATTCAATTGTTGGCGCCATTTTAATCAGTGTATCCAACGTGAGCAACTGTAACTCTATTTTATTGTTTATGTCTCTTTTCCATTCATGGAAAGTGTGAACAACTACAGCCCTGTAAATGTAATGTAAACTATTGTTTAGTTTATCGATTCGGCCATTTTTGTGAAATAATTTTCGGTGCGTGAATTCCGGCTTCTAATTCCTGTTGTATTTTTTTATTTTGTGCGTTGTCCTTATTGTTTTTGTATAAAAACATCATTTGCCCGTTTTATAACTTTTACCCTTTATTTTTGAGTCAACGTTTTAACGCCCCAACAACTTACATTCACGATGGATCTAAGTTTAGACGAACTGATCAAAAGCAAGAGGTCCACATCTCGTGGTGGACGACGTGGTGGCGGAAGACAAGGTGGTTCTAGAGGCGGTGGAGGTAGACAAGGTGGCACTAGAGGAGGCGTCGGTGGCGGATCGAATTTCCGATCAAGTGGTGCCGGCGGTGGAGGCCCCATGCGCAGGGGCAGACCTATGGCAAGACGTTCAAATGGGTTCTCGCCTTATTCCAAGGTGAGAAACACGTGAAGTTTTCAAACATTTGGTGCTTATGTGGCACGACTATTGTGGAACTTTGCTTGATACCTACAGTAATTAACAAGCGATTTCGACCGATTGAGTATAATGATGAAATGAACCCATGAATATTTTGTAATAAATCATAATGCGTGTTAGATGTAGGGGCTGATCATTCTAACATAACAAACACTGGAACAGAACAGTCATCACATAGACAGCTGCATATTGTAAATTTAAATTAGCAACGAAATCTATGTGATGCCCAGTGAAGTGTAAATCCAGATCTTATTTGTCATGTTTAGTCCATTGTATTTCATCTGTTGGACATTGGAATTGTATTGTTTATTATTAACAAATATTGATAATGATGTTGAGTATATTTCAAATTCTGGTTACTATTTATCATCTGTCATAACCTACTGCATAAAACATTTGTGTGGATTTTAAGATCTTTATAGCTAGTTTGTAATGTGATTTAGAAGTAGACTGTTTTACTTCGGAGGTAGTGGGTCAATTATAGAATATTAATGCTAAATATAAAGGAGCTCAATAAATTACAGACTTGTTTGCAAGTCATTTTACTATTAAATTCTCATCAATTAATTTAAAATGTTCTTCATTCAATTGTATCTTATTGTGTATTATATCACATTTAATAAAATAACTGTTTCAAATATATATGTTTACACATTTTATGTACATGTCAATGCTCATAAAAAAATTTATGTTTTTACATAATAAATAATAATATAACTGGTTTTATGCAATAAATTAGAAACTTAATGTACCTATTGTTGTTTTTAATTTTTGTGCTATATCAGGGCCTAAAATTTTGAAAATTTTTACTGCGCATTTATTCTTTGAACTCATTATTTACTCACAGTTTCAATGTTTGTATTTTCCCCTCTACCCTAAAAAAAAAAAAAAATTAAAATTTATTAAAATTATCTTAGGAATTTTAAGGGGTTAATATTAATGTATTTTATATAATAGAATTATACTATGTATTTATATTTATGTTTTTTCAGGGTGATGTGAATTCGTCGTGGACTCATGATATGTATGATGGACCTAAAAGGCAAATTAGAGGCGGTCTTTCAACTACTAATATTCATAAAATTGTCATATCTAACTTGGATTTTGGTGTAACGTCTACTGATATACAGGTTTGAATTTATATTTTTAGGAACTTAAATTTTTAATGTTTTTTTTACTAACACTCCCTTTGCCTGTTCCATATTCTTAACTAACTTAACTTTGATAATTTTTTTTGTTTTTCAAACATTTATTTTGCTTTAGTTCTAAAATTTATGTTCAGGTAAATTTTATAATTGTAATTCAAAATATGAAACCACTGGTATAAACAATACTAATGTTGGCATTAAAAATGAATGATACGGGTATGAATACTATTATTAGTTTGAATTATATGTAAAATGTTAAAAATTATATTGGTAAACAAGATAGAAATGATATTGTATACTTAGCAAATTTTTGTTTATTAATTTGTCTAGTAGATTTAACTATTTAATATTTAAAAAAAATATTTTATATTTTACCATAATTAATTTATAATATGATATCTCAAACATTTATTTTGATATATGTATGTGTTTTATATATTATATCACTCAAAATAGTTTGGTAACTATTATAATAAAATTAAATTATTAGTTATTTATTTTAAATTGATCCATATCAACATACTGTTATTGCCATATCTAAAGATTTGGGTAAATAAATGGGTGCATATTTTAATTTATTGATTTTGGTAGTATAGTATTGAAAATATGGTTAAATGTGTTGGAAAATCCTAATAATCAAGGAGTATATCAAATTCTTAAGTAATAGATGTCTAAGTGTTTTTATCACTTAATTGTTTTTAGGCTTCATTTATTAATAATGTAAAATAAATTCGAAAACATTATTTTTCCAGGCATCTTCAGCCGATTGCAGCTTGAAGATACCTAGATAGATTGTTCGCCATATGTTAGATCCACTATTGGTTCAAGGCCTGGGTTTCATTTGTGTAAACAGCCGTCCAAGAACGACCCATGGACAGTGTTTTCTCTTTATAATTCCTATATGTGGCTACTCAAGATAAATAATTACCAAAGAATTCGGTTATGAAACTACTAGTGAAAACAATTTTCGCCTAAATTTAATTCTGGGAAAATTACCCAATATATACCCGACTACTAAAAAGATATTTTGCTACTCGTTTCTAAGTTGGCAAGCTTGACATTTTTATATTACATTTATTATGGTGTCTATAAGCTGTTATAAGTTGGTCACGAGTGCTTCAGTAAATTATGTACAAGCACTGACTTAGCCAGTTTTAATTTATGTAATACACATTGTGGTTTGAAAAGTATTTTTCCAGGTACACCAATTGTAGTAATTTATGTGACTCAAGTTATCCTCTACATCAACTACTATATTTCTCAGTATCGTATATCAATATATATATATATATATATGTGTGTATTGTTTTTCTCCTACCAAACATGAAAATAAAGTCATCTACATCTTTAAAACGAAAAATAATTTCTACTCGAATACATTAAGTGAAGCAAACTTTTCTACATCTTTAAACAAAAAATGTTTTCTACTTGAATGAAAATATAAAAAAAGCTCATCTACATCTTTATACATAAAAACTGTTCTGCTTGAATAAAAGAAGATATACTCAAAATTACACTTTTGGTGTGCCTGTTGCTATAAACACAATTGTATGTGTAATTACTGGTAAAATTACCTTAGGCTAAGTATTTTTATTTTAAAAACTTCTTTATTGAATAAATTGTTCAATAATAAAGTAGTTTCATAGAACTCTATGTTGAAATGCTGATTCGAGTATTCATCTTAAATGTTATATTTCATAGAAAAATTTATGAGGTTTTAATATTTGGAAAAAAGTAGTTGGGAACTCAATAGTCATTGAGTATTTAATTAATAATATGGGTAATATTCTTGACTTGACTGAAGTTTTGATTGGGAGAGTTTTGCTTTTTGTTGTTTTTTTTTCTTGTTGGATTTGCAACTGATATTCTAAGATATATCTTTGATTCTTATAAGTTGATATGTTGTCTTCAATTGCAACTTAGTCCTACAGAAAATTCAAGTAAAAAATAATGGAAGAAAATTCATTCTGTTGAAGAAAATATTTCTTGTAGATTGTGTGTATTTGAAAATTCTATTGAGCTACTAATGTGTAATGATTATGAAATAATTGTTATGTGGATAAAAATATGAAGATCTGAACTTACTGAAAATTGGTTACATGGCAGAAACATATTTCGTGGATTAATGTTAACTTAAAATCAAAGTTTAATATTAAATTAAGAAAACTGTTTTTCCATTTTGTTATGCAAATATGCATAATACAGAATTGTCAAAACATGCTCTCCAGATGATTAAAAAATATAATATATATCAACGATTTAAGCTAGATTATCATTAATAAACCCATACATTTAAAAGAAAATCTAAAAATTACTCAAGAAAATTACAATCAACACCATCATCAATCTTATTAAAACAATATCGATCTTCTGAAGTTACACTATAATGATGATAAAGAAATACAAAATGTATAAACTATTAAGCCAGATCATCAAAAATAATCCTATGAATTATAAAGAAAACCTAAAACATTATTCAGGAAGATTACAATCAACACCATCATCGTCATCATCATCTCATTAAAACAGTATCAATCTTCTGAAGTTATACCCTGATTCTTACAAAGTAATGGCATTACTTAATGATTTAAAACAATTGCTGCATTCATTTCTTCTCAGAAACAAATAATTTTTAAAAAGTAATCTAAACTTCAGTTTATTTCTTTTCTGGAAATAAAATTAAAACTTGTCTTGTGAATATTAGTGTTCTAATGGCATGGATGTTTCATTTTCATTACATTCTATGTAAAATATAGGTTTTAATAAGTCTTTTTACAGGAACTATTTGATGAATTTGGGCCATTAAAGACAGCAACAGTTCATTACGACAGATCTGGTAGATCATTAGGAACAGCTGATGTTGTTTTTGACAGTAAAAATGCAGCTTTAAAAGCAGTTCGTCAATATAATAATGTTCCTTTGGATGGTATTAATTTTTAATACTTTATATTTGTATTATATAATTGTATTTATTGATCAATTTATTTTGAAGGTCGCCCCATGAAGATAGAACTTGCTACAGATTTGTCAACTGTTGCTAACCTTGCTACACGTCTTAGTAGACCAGCGCCATCACCAATACGAGGTATTCGTGGAGGTATGATTTATATTGTCAATTCAATATTTTATTATACTCATATAATTAAATATATTTTTTTTTCATAGGAGTTAGAGGTAACCGAGGTAATATCAGAGGACGTGGTAACAACCGTGGAAACTCAAGAGGACGTGGTGGCAGAGGTGGCCGAAATAATGAAAAAAAGATTCCCAACAAGGATGAATTAGATGCACAACTCGATATCTTTTTAAAAAGCAAAAAATAATTGATTAATGTATATATTTTTTGTTTATCTAATATTTAATTTTAAGTATACTAGTGTTTGGTGAATAAAATAGTGTTCTAAGTTTTCAACTCCATGATTTCTTAATATAATACTAAGAATTACACTAATAATTATACACTTTTATAATTTGAAGTATTATCAAAATATTTATTCATTGTACCATCTTATGATTTGAAAGAAAATATGACTTATTAATTATAATAAATTGGTTATGCAAACCTATATTTTGTTGTATATAACTTTATTAAACTATAGTAAAATAAGTTGAAAATAAATAATAATAGTAATAATAAAATAAATAATTTTCTTTACTTTTGATATAATAAATGTAAAATATTATTTATAACTGTTTCATTAATTAAAAAAGATTATGTTTTTGACTACTGATAATTGGTTAACTGATTATTTTTATATTTTGTGATCAGCTTTCAGAAACAAACTTAAGTTGTAAACTTCACACTATGAGAATTCTTCAATTCTCGATTGAGTGTATTGAATTTTAAAGGATCAATAGATAATTTCTCCAATAAGATGATTCTATGCGGAGCTTCAACTTATTCAATACAATATTTCTTAAAAATTATAAAGTTTGTTATTATAACTGTAAAAAAATATATGCTTTTTACTTAGCTAATTTTATATCCCACTATTAACTGAAAAAGTAGAAAATAAAATCATGAGAAAAGTGTTAAAAAAAAAGCCGGACATCACACCGTGAGTATTTTTTGCTCTTCAGGTAGGTGTATGAATTTAAAAAAAAATGATAATTCATTTTTTTAATAAAACGATTCTGAGCAGAGCTCCATATAATATACATTGTAATTGTCAGTTAGATATGTTTAACAAATAACTACAGTGTACTCTCGATTATCCGCGAATGGACTATCCACGTTGCGGAATCATCTACATACCTATATGTATACAAAAAAATATATATTGTATCTTTCCATTATAAATCATTATAGGTTTAATTGGGTTGTGAATTTGTGATAACCGATTACTCGATAATGACATAAAATACAATAAGCTTATTTAATATATGTATAATATGTAATAATAATTTCCAATTTATTTTTTATTATAAAATTTAATTTTGCGGATTATCCGTGGAAGTCCTGCCACCCTATTCAACGGATAATCGAGAGTACACTGTATTGTTATTTAATAGTGTTGGGTGAGTATTGTTTTTTTTTTTTTTTTACAATTTTTTTCTAGTAGAGTTGTAACATTGAGTTCTCAAATATTATGTATTCAGTGCTATAGTCAAGTAATTAATGTCCCTATAAAAATACCAAAGGCAATAATAATTTATTTTCATAACATCAAATCAATCAACCATCTATTAATTGGTATTTGGATATTATGATGAGATAACATCAAAAATCAAAATTTAACTTGTCTTGCAATGTTGGGATATTTTTGTTTGATAATAGTTAATTGTAAATATTCATTTCATTCAAAATCAGGTTTGAAAAAAAAAAAATTAAAATTATTGTTTAAACTAAATAATAATGAATGAAAACAAGGACTGTGATGACAGTGATTTCTAGCTATTTATGGTTCTTATATTTATTTTCCAATAAATTATAATACAATGGAATAAACAAGATAATTTTTCTCAGATGTGTATTCAGCCAATACTAAACACTATTATTCAATAAGATTAATTCATGTCCATTTCAATATTTGTGTAAATGAATGTGATCAATTATGTATAATATTATATTACATAATAAAAAGGAAAATAAAAAAGCCAATACTCAGATTCTCAGATTATCTGTCATAATTATAATTTTAAATGCTTGTAAAAAATTATTCATAGAGCCAATATAATGTAAATTTTACCCCGTGAATAAAAATAAGTGAGAAATATTTTGGCAAAAGAAAATTTTTATCCAAATAATCATTTTATAGGTTTTGATTAAAAAACAATATTTTATGTAAAAATGACTAGTTTTATGTTACTTTAAATTTGAATGGCTATAAAAAAAATTTATTACGATTAGCAATATTTTTTCGGTACCATAAATACTAGTATAAAGTATATAGTACTTGAATGTTGAACTAAATATTATTTGGTTACATACAACATTTATGAAAAACAAAAATTGGTCTCATATATTCCCTTATACCTAATGAATACTCCATAAATAATTTCTAATTACAACAAAATATAAACATCATAGTAAAATTATAATAAAGTTGCTCTAATTATAGTAAATCATCATTAATTCACTATAACAATTTAATAAGTACTAATGTATATTTTGTCACCTCTGGTCAGTCACAGTTGTTCGAAAATTCTTGATATGCGCTAATTTTAGTTCATATATAATATTTAGTTCAGTGAACATGTTAACATGTGTAATTTTAGGTAAAACTAACGAATTCTGTCAAAATGCTAGCTTTAAATGATTATACAGAAAAAAGTTTATTTACAATTTTCGAAATTTTTTTTAGATCAATTAGACATATTGTATGTAAGTGAGGTTATAATACATTTTCGAGTCCTAACATCGAAAATTAAAAATGTTGTGAAATAAAAACTTACAAAAAACGAGAGATTTTCAATATTTCTAAAATTCTATACTTAACTCAACATTGATATGTTTTGAAATTTTTATGAAGTATTTTTGTGATCATTTGTTGTAGTTGGTGAAAGTTGCAAGTTTCTAACTATATTATTTTTGAAGTTATGTTAAAAAAATAATATTCCTCACAAAATTACACACTTTAATGTACATTTAAGAAAACTGGTCAGACCAATTGTTTTGAAACTTGGTACCTGCATAGAAAATTTTATTGCGAATATTTTGGTGCAATAAAATTTTTTACGGACAAAGAATTAAACATTTTACCAAGGTTTGATTGAAAAAAAAGATCTGAGAAAGTATGGATAAAATATGTTATGAGATATCTCAGGTTTATAAAAACTTAAGAAGGTTGATAATGTTTTATTGTCATCTCATGTATTTTTCGACGCAGAATACGATGGTGTGAATTAAATTCCATGTGCATCAATAGTTTTCTTATAATTTTATTCTATTTTGAAAATTCAATATTTTCGGTTATTAAACTATAAATATCCACTATTTCAATCCAACATCCAACTATGTTAGTGTGGTATAATGGTAAGGTGTGTGCCCTATTATACAACAGTCCCAGATTCTAATGTAACCCGGCAATCTGAATATTTTGCACTTTTTTAACTGTGACTAATTACGATAAACATTAGTAAAAATTATGTTACAGTGCATAAATGTTGATTTACGAAATAATTAGAGCCGCTTTATTTTATTTTATTATGATGTTTATATTTTATTGTAATTTGAAATTATTTATGGAGTATTCATTATTAGGTGTATGTGAATATATGAAAATCAATTTTTGTTTTTCATAAATGTTGTGTGTAACAAAATAATTTATAGTTCAACATTGAAGTTCAATTCTTCAAAACTGATAATTATTAATGTGTATTAGTTCAAGCTCCATTCAGAATTATTTTATTGAAGAAATTATTAATCGGTTCTTTAAAATTAAAAACACCCACCTACAGCAGTAGCGTATTTTCAAATTTTTCTGGAGAGGGTCCAACATTTTAAAATAGTTACTGCATATATATATATATATACCAGATAGCAATTTGTAAGGGGTCCACTCAGAATGTTAAAGGTTTTAAATTAGGAACGTCCTCTTCTCCTCCTGTGTTGCATTTTATATTTTTTATACTTATTTATTACTACAAGATTCATTGAATGATAATTTGTTTGCATTGCATTTTTTTAGTTCTGGAGAGGGTCCAGTACCCCTGGACCACCCCCATAAATACACTACTGACCTACAGTGTCCCATTTGAAGTAAACACTTTTTTTTTTTAATAATGTTGAATAGTCTATGAGTGTGCCTGCCTGTGTACACATACTACATGTGTCACATATGTTTTTGTGTGAGAGGTAATACATGTCTATGAGGTAATTAATTAATTAAATTTATAAATTTGTAAAAATATTCTTCTTGTAATTGGCATTTTGGTGATTTTATAGGAATACTTGGGTTTTGAGCTATTTATAGATTTAACTTTATTTTTCAATAATACAGTGAAATAAATTTTAACATTTTTTTCAAATATCCAGTAATAGTACAATACTACTGATTAATAACAAAGTAAACCTTGTCCATTTTTATTTATAGTAAATTATTTATACCATTTATTATTTTTGGTAATTTTTCTGTATTCTTTAGATTTTTTTTCAATCAAAACCTTTTAAAATGTATAATTATTTGTCTGTAAACAATTTTCTTATACCGAAATTTTTGCAATTTAATTCTCCATCTAGTACCAAGTTTTATAAATATCAGCTGAACCAATTATTTTTTATATGCTTTTAAGCGTGTAATTTTTGTACTTGCCTCAAAATTGGTTAAATGTTTTTGAAAATTTTGTGAGGTATGCTCGTGGCTACAATAAGTAGTTAGCGAAAGTTGCAAGTTTCTACCTTTATTATTTTATAAATTATAACTAAATATCTAAAATTGATTTCATAATCATATTTATATCAGCATTTCCAGTAAATTTGTTAGATTAGTAGTACATTTTCCGATTTTTTTCAATCAAAATCTTGTAAAACTTCCAATTATTCGTCCGTAAAAAATTTTCTTTCACCAAAATATTATTCGCTGTATAAATCGCTATCTATGTATTGAGTTTCATAAAGATCGGTTGTACCAATTATTTTTTATATGCTTCGAAGTGTGTGATTTTAAGTACAAAAAATTAATTCTGTCAAAATCCGAACTTACAAAATAGTGTCCGGATTTATATGCACTCAAACAACTTAAAAAAGTATGCATTTATGCATTAAAAAACCTTTAAATATGCACTTAATATGCTCTTGTTTTTTTTTTAATAATATGCAAAAATATGCTGTTACCCGAAATAAATGCATTTATATACCAATATATTTTTAATTTCTTCCATACATTGTGATAAAAATTAATTAGATACACTTAATTTTTTAATTACAGACATCAAGTAGCTACAACAATTAAAAAACAGAAAATATTTAATAATTTATTCAGAAAATAAAATAAATAGGTACTGTTGTTATGAATGATAATATTTAGATTAAAAAGGTACTTAATACATATCTACTTTGGTAAATATCTATGACAGTAAAATAATTAAAATAGAAAATTTTATAAAAAAAAAAGAAATGTACAGTACACAATATTACTTTGAGAATATACCATGCCTTTATCGCAGATCCGATTGTTAAAATCACTCAAGAGTGCGGCCAAACCTAAAGAAAATTATAATTTAAACACAAACTGTACAAAAATATACGATTCGTGAAGTACAATTTATTTTTCCAACAACAAGCGTTATAAATGTTTAAACCATAATCTAGTATTTATGGTGAAAATATAAACAAAATAATTAGCTTAAAGAATTTTTTTGTAAAATATGCTTGAATATGCAAAATTCTTCAAATATGCTGTCATCCCTATAATATGCATTTATATGCAAAATAAACTTTTTCCTACGCATTCTCTGCTGCACAAATCGTCTACATTTCTTACTCCCGTTGAGCTGCATACAGCAATTACAAATATGAAAATGCATACAAATCCGGACTCTAGTTATAAATAAGGGAAAATTTGTACGGTATACAATATTATTCTCGTGATCATTTTTTACTAAACATTTCGTTTTCGGTTAAAAATGACATAAACAAGGCAATAACAAAATTGTATTACTTATTTTCATTTCAAAATAATTATACATTAAACGTTCGTTATGTTGAATCTTAAGAGGAAAAGAAAATAGTTCAGACACCGAAATATGTGACATCAAATTTTATTGAAAAATTGTAAAATTTATACGTATATTTATTAGGTAATTAATATTGTTTATGTTTATGTTTTTTGATTTCATCTTCAACAATCTTTTCTAAATTTAATAATGGAGAAAGAACGTCATCTATTCTATGTTATATATTTTTATAGCTACATCATATTTATTAAAGTCACCAATTTCAACATACTTTTCCAGAAATATTAAAAACTTTTAATTTAGGTTAATTATTTTCTATTTCACTTTACTGATTTAAACTTGAACTTCTATGACCATACGAATGTTTTTAAAAAATTTTGTTTTCTATTTCAGTAATGTTATTTGTATACTCGAGATAACAAAATGATACATTCACACATTTACTTTCGAATTCTTAAGAGTACCTTAGTATAATCATAGATTTAGGGGTTTATAATTTAAGTGTTAAATATCGAAAAATTTAAGATAATGAAATTCGAAATATAATAATAAGAATCTTTTGCTTAAAAATATTGTTGACGTCATCGAGTTTCCTGATAAAATAATTAATGAAAAATGCCAGTCATACCTACTCAAAATAGTAAATTTATTTTATTTTAGAGCAATTTAACTATTAATATAATTTTATATACTTCAATCACGGTATTTTAGTATTTATTTTTTTTGGATTAATAAAAGTTCTTGGGCCCTTTAGAGCAATAGCCCTCAACTACTGGTCCTCGATGTTAAGAGTAGTGGTCTGCATTGTATTAGAAATATTATAATGATAATATTTCATTTAGGAATAAAGGCGTTTGGTTGTAATCACATAATTATAGTTTTTAAAATTTCATACAATTCAATAAATAAATCTGCAGTCACACATTTTTTAGATTTTTTGAACTAAAACCACAATATTGGTCCATAGTCATACTATATAAACTATATGGTGGTCCGCGGCTGCAAAATGGTTGAGAACCACTGCTCTAGTTGTGGGCCCATGGTTCATTGCTCGTCATACCATCCTATTGATACACCACCGGTAACTTTCCATGGCTGTGTTTAACAAAAATAGTTCTCTAAATTTTTCTGAATTTGGGGCCTTGTATAATCTGAAGACAGTAGGCTCTTACTGGCTCAGTCCACTCCTGCCCTGAACTTGATCTAAAAATTCCTACAAGTTAATCATAAAATTACCTAAACTTGACCAAAATGCCTTTTTGTCATAAGTTATATTGGACTCCTATTTTCAAATAAAGGTCACAGGCAGTTGATAAGTTTAAGCATATTCATATTCAAACAGCATAATGCTGTCACACAAATTTCATAAAAAATATAAATCAGTGAAAAAATGTTTTTACAAGAAGATATATCAATATCAATCTATAAAAAACAGGTACTTAATCTACATGGTTGTTTTGTAAACAGATGAAAAGTTTCTTCTAAATAATTGGAGAAATTGGATTTAATATTTGTTTTCCAATTTTTAGTTTTAACAATAAAGCGAATTATTAAAGTGTGTATGATTGAATTGTACTTTATATACCAAGTTCTTATAAAAGAATTACCATAATAAGCATTAAAAAAAAAAAAAAAAAACAAATGTACCTATCAATTTGAGTCCTACTTTATTGCATGATTATTGTTGCACAACTTACTTTAAGATACACAAATATATTTTTTATAAAACTTATTCTATAGTAGAAAAAATACAAATTATAATTTTGAGAACATTTGTATAATATAATTTAATTAGGTAGCTCCATTAAATATATTATTTACATATAGGTTACACATTCTGAATCAGTAAAATATTCATCTAAGTATATAAAATAATGGAATCTTAAGTATTAACACAGCAACCAAAACAAAAAGAAAACATAAAATTGAAAAAAACTAGTCAGTTGGTAGGTACTAGGAAGTGATCTATAAAATAAATGTATGAATTGTATGTAATGATGACTGTTTCACCAAATATATATTATAAATTATGTATTTTAAAGTCTTTTCAGTGTTTTCTTTTTATCTTTGGTAATCTTTTTTTTGTCTATTGATTTACTACTGGCATGTTTTTTCGATAATGGACCCTCATTTGAATCATTTTCTCGTCCTATCTTCGTACTTTTTGGTACCTGCAAATATTTATGAAATAATTAAAATAATATATTACACCTATTGTACAGTAATATACATTATTTTTTATCAAGGTATTAATCAACAGAATGTCTTGAGCACATTGACCTTTTATTAAACTTAAAGGTAAGAACATTATCTGTGTTTGTAATCTCTTTTTTTTTTTTTACGATGTTTAAATTTTTAAGTAAATTATAAATATGCATAATATTAAAATTTGAAAATATAAATCTTACATAAGTACCTACCAATATAAAGACTATAGGTACCATTCTTACCTTAAACTATGATTTTTAGTAGTTTTATCTAAATTAAGAATTTTTTAAGTAAATTGGTAAGACAGAGAAAACATTAGCATATGTGATATATGCTTAAAATATAATTTTGATAATACAGCAATAATTGATATTTAATATTGTTTTTATGTCTTATAATATTTACTAAACTCAGAAATAAAATTAAACTTCATACAAATTATTACAATAATATGAATTAACTTGCAAGTTATTATTTATTTTAAAAACAAAATGTTACTATAAGATTGACAAAATATTGTTTATAAACTGTACAGACTTGTGTTAATACTAACAACATATTACATTAAACCAGGAGTGGTCAACATAAATATGTATACAAGTTATACAGATAAATAAAATTAAAGCAAAAAAATCTTTTTAGTTTTTTTAATCCATTTATAGTTACATGTTTTTGTTACATATTATTTTTGTATATCATTTTATTTGATAGTAAAAACGATTAAATCCAAATTTTATTCCAACTTGACTGAAAATTATCTTTAGGAATAATTTTAAGCCACTCTTATGTCAATGTAACTAGATCTCAAAAAGCTCATGAAAATAAAAGATATGAAAAAAATATATTAATTAAAAAATAATACATAACTTAACTTAAGTAAAAACATTTATTTGTATTATGAAAAAACTCAATTTGTTTTTGTAATTCTAATTTTGTACACCTAAGCCCAATTTAAAATTAAAAAGTTTTGATGAACAAAAAAATATTTTTAAATAAGATAGTCAATGGCATTGAGTATTGAATGAAGGGGATATATAATGATTTAGGAGGCTGTCAAAGATGTGTAAAAGACATAGATTCAGCTTGGTTTCTTGTAAAATGTATTATAGTATGTACAGTTCTCACTATAATAGACCCTACATTAGACAGAATCCTTCTCATATTGGAAAATGTCACTAGTTCCGGTGTAAAAAATATATGAGAATTGACCTCTCTAAGACGGAATACAAAACAAAAACGGATAATTCTCGTGATTGTATCAGTAAAAATACTCTGTTAAACGGAAAATAAAATTATTTAAAGATGAATTACATTTACGTAAGCACATACTACATATATTTAATAACTAGATAATCTAAACTTTATTATTATTTGAAATATCATTCAATTATCTTGCTTAATGGTTGTCATATTGACCAAGTCTGAAAATGTGCTGCTCTCATTATAAAAAGCAATCAAATATTAAAAATTATTTTTCTTAATTATAAAAAAGGTACAAATATGTTACTGGTTTTTATATGGTTAATAAAATATGATTTTTTAGTTTTTAATACTTTTTACATAACACATTTAAATATTAGGTAAGTCATAAATTATAACCTAACTGTATAAATTTACGTAGTATGAAGTATTTACCTAAAATATAATTTTTTTTTAATACAGACATACATTTTTTTCTACCTCTCTAGGATGGTTAACTCTTTTTAACAGAAAAATATTCTAGCTATTCCGTTATAGAGAGGTTTTACTGTATACTATTTAATATTAATGGTTTCAAATAAATAATAAAACTACTAAAATATATATATACCTGTGCATGAATTTCGGTTATCATTTGAGCTCTTTGGAAATATTGATCATATTCTTCTAAGAGAAGTTTGCCAGCTTCTTCATTTAAAGCAGATTCCGCATTTGGTACGATTAACAAACATTTGATTGTCTACAGAACAATAAATTAAAGAAAAGTATATTAAATAAGTATATGAGTAATTATTTTCATGTTATATTTAAAATTTATAATTATACTAACAAGAAGAATATGTTTTATGCCTAAATCTGGTTTCCAATCCTTTTTTAATGTGTTAACACATATTTCACCACTACTGGCCACGTTTGGATGGAAAATTTTGGTGAGAAAATATGCTTTTGGTGGTGTATGAGGAAAATCTTTGCCCAACACCAATTTGACATTGAATCGGCCACCAGTGTATGGTGTACCCGCTGTATAAAATGATATTTTAATATAAAACAAGGGAAGACAACAAAAATATACATGGTACACCCATTAATAACTCACAAGGACCATCAATGAATGCTTGAATGTTAGTGACATCAGAGTCATTGATGACGATGCTAATACCTTCCGGAGGATCTTTGACTAGTTCTTCTTGTTCCCGGACTATCCTCCGGATGGTCTGAGGCGATAGATTCTCCACATTCGAAAACTAAAAAAAGAACATAACAATTAAACGAGGAAGAATAGAGCGGCCATCCTCGAGAAAGGAAGTTTCATGAGTGTTACTTACAGAACTCATTTTTTGTCGAACTTAAGGTGGACGTGGTTTTATGTTGACGAAATCGGACACGAGTGATCGTTCACGAGCTGAACGGAGCTGTTGTTCAGAAAATGGTTTGTCGTTTGTCTATTTTCGCGCCCGGAGATTATTTTCCGATATTGCTGATGGGAGAATATTTATAATATTATTTAGACAGTTGATAAATACGGAGATATGAAGTGAGATCTATAACAAAATTCTACCCAAGACGTCTAATAAAAATAATAATTGAAATATAGTAACAAGTAACAACACTAATAACTATTAACTAATAATAATAATAATAATAATAATAATAATAGCGCGGTATCAGTTGTCGTTGTCGTGTCGTCACGTCCTATCATGCAGTAATAAATAAAATAAAACATTCAGCGGAGGGAAATTTACACTATGGACAAAGGTGGCCATCTTAATGATTCGTCACCCCACCACGGGGTGGCGAGCCAATGAGCACAGGACGACGCAATTTCGAAATATAACGGTTTGTTTGATTATTATTTATATTATGGGAATATTGGGAACTACCAACTGGTAATTGTCAAATGTCAAGTGTTAAAGACTACAGTACTACACCAATACGGTCCATACAGTATAATGTACCTCGTCAGTCGTTACTCGTTAGTAACTACTACCGAAATGGAATCAGTGATTCTATAAATATGGCGATGCGTGTGTGGAGGTGCGCACTTATATTGCGTCATCTCTAGGTGTTTATAATCAGCTATAGCGCAGAACAGGACGGCGGAGAGTGTGGGCTTGTAGACCTACCTAACAATATAGTCCTAAATAGTAAATCATAATAATAATAACCAATAAGTGGTGTAGTATTGTAGTAGTGTGTACTGAAGTACAACACATTCTACAGTGTTGGTTTCGCGGTGCGAGGGGACGAGGGTGAAAGGAGTTCTGTGTATGGTTTTTTGTTCCATGAGCAAACGTCCTCCGTGGCATCACGATGGGACGGCGGAGCACGCGGGGTATCAAATTGTTCTCAGCGTTTTCATCGAATGTTCGTATAATGGCGTCGTATTGCCGTCGATCGGTGTTTTTGCGTGAGAATACGTGTTCTACCGCAGAAAACGGCCCGGAATAACGTCACCCGGCCAACCTCAGACTAGCTGGTAAACGGCGGGTGAGTACATTTTGCCATTATTGACATTTTATTAGGTTAGGGACAAATTTGTTAACGCAACAAACATGTCCGCCATTTGAGAGTAAAAGTTAGGTCAGAAGTCTGTTGAGATTTGTTGGATCGCAATGTTACGGTTAGATTATTACTTTTCTATGGTTACTAATGTCATTGTCATTTTGGTGGACAATCCATTAATTAGTATAAATCTAGACACTTAATAGTTAAGTGTTCATACACATACCTATATGTGGTGTACGCGATAGGCGTAAAACTAACCATGAAAAATGGAAAGAAAATAATAATGGAGGAAAAGAAGGCTGGTGAAATTTTTTTTTAGGTTATAGCTTATAGCCGTTACGAGTTAAATATTTTGTCTATTATATGTTTACTGTCTAGTATGTACAAATCGTCGTAGTGTCACAACTAGAAGCGTCTGAATCTCTGATCCCATTCAAATCTCATACCCAATTATGTTAAATGTTAATTATTTTTGTCAATTGAGGGCTAATGGTATGGCTGCTGCTGATCGTCGTTTATTACTGTCCCATACTCAACCCCTATGTTCTTCATACTGTCTGTTTCATATATAATGTACATAATGTCTGTTTCTTATTTCATATTTTTTTGTCAATACTTTGATTTTACTCATATTAGATGGTTTTTTTTGTCGGAAGAAGAGATGTAAAAGTTACGTGACCATACGTCCCGCTTCGGGCGGGACAGTCCTGCTTTCAAGCATTGTGTCCCGCTGTCCCCAAAAAACTTAAAAGTGTCCTCTTTTGATCTGTAAGATTTTATTTTAGATTTTTTTATTAGATTTTATTTCACTAAAATATAACAAATTTATTCATGACAACTAAAATCATATTGGTACTGTTAGTAGGTAGAATTATTCAACAAATAAAATGTAAAAACCACTGTGGCTGATTTTTATAAGAAAAGTAAAGAATATTTTGAGCAGTGGTGTCAGTTCGATAAGGAAAAGTAGTAATGTTTGAATGGGAAAATTTGAGAGAAGTCCCCACATAAGAAAAATTTCAAAAAGCGATGGACTTGCTTATTAAACAGAAATGTATTAATAATTTATTCCCCATTTTCAAAATTTTCTAGCGCCAAAATATTTCTCATGTTATTGTCTATCTGAGTTTAAATTTTCATAAAGTTTGGAAAAATGATAGGTAGTTTTTGAATCTTGTCAAATTTTAGGTAATTTTCGCCAAATTTTCAGAAAAAAAATGAGAATTTCGAAAAAATGACCTCTTTAAAGTACCATTTAGAGACAAACACAGTTTCAAAAAGTTAATAGTCAAGAGTTTTCTACAAGTATTTTTATTTGAAAAATTTTTCATAAAAAAAAAAAAAAATAAATATTGTAAAAACACTAGCTTCTGCTTTCCGCACAGAATCTCAAATTTAACGAGAAAAAAGTGTTAAAAAACATGAAATTTTTTTTGCACATTTTCAAAATTATCTTGAATCAAAATATTTCCTATATTATTGTCTATGTTTAAATTTTCAAAAAGTTTGGATCAAAAAATGATAGTTTCCAAGCCTTTTTTCAAATTTTGGAAAATTGAGAAATTTGAAAAATTACCTCTCTAAAGAACCATCTAGATTCTAGAGGCAAACTCAGTTTCAAAAAAGTTGCTAATCAAGACTTAAGGAGAGTTACTCTTTTGTACAAAAAAAATGTCCAAAATTTTTTTTTTTACGTTTTCAAAATTTTCTTGCTCCAAAATACCTAATGGTTTTCGAGTTTTTTTTGTTGAATTTCAGGTAATTTTTCCCAGATTTCGAGAAAAAAATTGAGAATATTAGAAAATTACCTCTTTAAAGTACCATCTAGAGGCAATCAAGACTTGGATAAATATTTCCATACAAAATTGTTCACAGAAAAAAAAAGAAAAAAAACATCATTGTAAAAACATTAGGTTTTTCGCTTCATTCAGAATCTAAAATCAGCTGAATAATTTAACTCTTAATCCATAATTATAAAATTAATCTTTTGTGTTTTTCTGTTGTCATTTTTACGTAAAAGAAATAATGTTTTTTCGAATAAAAACAAACTGTGTTTTACTATATTCATAGTGTTGTCATTTTACGCAAAAAATTTAATAGTTATCCTATTAAAATTTAGAGGTTTCCCGCTTTGAGTGAAAAAAATTATGGTCACATTATGTCAAAGGAATGTTAACACTGTGTACGTAGATTACTTGTGGCCTATAGGTGGTTTTCGATATTTATGATAATGTGTTGTAATAAGGATATGGATTATAAATCCTGATCGTTCAAATTTAGATGGCAGATATTTTCTTTTTAGATATTTTTTTAACTGCTACCACTACCCTATTTAATCATGGACACTAACTTTGGGGAAGAAATTGTGTCCATCAATTCTGATTGTCAAATTCTTGAATTCAGTAGAACGGGCAATATTTTATGCCCGGATGGTGTTGGTAATCCCATTGAGAAGACAGAGTTTTTCAATGCGGACGATATTGACGATGTTATGTCGTCTGACAATTCTTTAGTGCAAACCATTGAGTCTTCATATTTCACTCATAGTGGTACACGGAATAATGATTTCAACAACATGACTAGAGCAGTCATGGAATCTGTGCCATATGCTGATGGATTGCAATACTTAGCTGCCATATCTTCATTCAGTGATAATTTTAAGGTAGTTTAGGCCACAGTTATACTCTAAACATTACATATTAGGAAGCTTTAATTAAAGCTGTATTATTATGTTTAGGAAATGGATCAGAGGCTGCAAATCAAACAAGAGCATGTTGACCCTAGTGATTTATTTGAGTCTAGTGATGAGGAAGTTCATCAGATGAGTCAAGAAGAAATTCAAGAATATTTTGATGTTCAAGAAGAAGTTGTAGTTCAAGAATGCCCTGAACAAGAGGTAATCACACAAAGTTGGGATTTAAATCGTTCTGCTGATATTGATACGTAAGTTTGTGTTTAATTTTTGTACTATGTAGTAATTTTTCTATAGTACCTAGTACCTTTATTTATATTAAAAGACTCATATTTTAATGCATTTGCATATTTTTTTTTTCGGATGATTTGATGTTACTCTCCAAGCTACAATATGATTTAAATCTATGTATGTTCTTTTATACCTAATGGAATTTGTTTGGTCCATTTTTTCATGTTTATGTTATTTTCTGTACTTTTACATGAGAAATAAAAGAAATTATAAATTGTTAAAAATGTAAGACTGTTTTAGATATCAAAAAAAAATAAGTACTTTAATGTTCAGTATATAATCTTTTTTTATGTAAATGAGTTTTAAATCACTGCCTCATCCCACCTGTTATCAACTTTTATTAGTATGTTTTTTTATTTTCCTGGTGGTGATACATTTATTGTATTATTGATCTATATCTGTTTTTGGTGGTGAATTATGATTTTATGTGAGATAATTCAAAACATACGAGATTAAGTTTGTATATTTAATTTAACGGAATTAGTTTAGTACCTAGTTTACTATTAAATGTGTTTATATCACCAAACGCTCTTAATACAGCACTGGGATATAATATATCCCCCCGGTCTCCTGTAAAGTGTAATTGAGTGTCTGATTTTTCTTACCAGCCACTTATGTTTTCTAGAGTTATATGAGCAAGATCTATATAGTTCTTTATAAATTTTGGTATTAGAAGAGGGAGTCTTCCTGAGCTAGGTGCTAAATACAAATAATCATGCTAAGTAATAATTTTTAGTTGAAAATTATAATCATCTGATAAATTGTTCAAATTCAATTAAGCATAATTCTGTTCTCCAAAGAAATTCTTAATTTATTGGATTTGTAGTTTGTGCTCTTCAGTAATTCAAATGTACGTTATTTATTTTTTCTTTTAAATTAATAAGGTTACTCAAAAGATCTACATAAACAACAATTTTTGGATATACCCATAAAAAGAATTGTTTAATGCTGGTTAGAACTGTTGAGCGTAGTCTGGTGAGTTCCATTTTGTTGCAAAAATAAAACTTATATTGCAAGATAAATATCGTCTATCATGATTTATTAAAAATTCTAAACATCGTCTTCCATTCAATATTCCATTATAGAAATATTAGACACTGTAAATTTATAATAGACACAGTTTCATTTTTTAAGCGTGCACCCCTTTTTTGTCCTTAAAAATGCAAAAAAATTGTTTTTGTCAGAATGTTCAAGTAATTATAAAAATTATATTTACCAAACCTCATTTTTCTTGATGTCATTTTAAGTATGTTTTGTGGTGATACAAACTTTTTTTTTCAAATGGCAATCCCCTATTTTAATTGGAATTTATACAAGTAATTTTTCTATGAATTTTTTAATGTATTATAATCAAAATTGTTTTTAAATTATTCAAATTTTAAGTATTAAGGATATAGTACTTTGAGCGTAAATTACCTTCTATGAAGGTAACTAAATATGCATCCAAGAGACTGTGTTCTTTAAGACTTTAATTTGAATAACTCACAGAAAAAACCGAAATAAAATTCTGAAATTTAAATAGAAGGTTGCCATTTGGAAAAAAAATGTTTGCATCACCACTGAACAGTCTTTCTTAAGGTGACATGAGAAACATAGTTTTTATAGTAACTTGAACTTTCTGAAAGAAAAATAGCAATTTTTTTCATTTTCATGATAAAATAGAGGGGCGTTACTTAAAAAATCACACTGTGTATTATGTGATTTTTTTAAGTGTGCCCACCCTCCTTTTTAGTCTTAAAAATCCAAAAATTTGTATTTTATTTTTGGAATATAACTTTTTTGGAAAGTCACTATAAAAACTATGTTTTCTATAACTCATTTTTTTTTATGTCAACTTAAGGATACCTTGTGAGATCAAAACTTTTCAAATGGCACCCTATTTTAGGTATTTTGCTCTTTTCTAAGTACTGTCTTCATAAACAGTACTTAACATTTCATGAATTTGTTGTGAGGTTTTTCCAAGTTTCACCAGAAATTTGATCATCACTCTTTGTTCAATTAATCTGTCTGGTTCCATTACGACATAAGAAAAAAAAATTTAAATATTAAACCTCCACGTGTGCGATTTGTGTAAATGTCTTGATGATCAGATGATTACTGTTACACTATCAGTAGTTGTAGTGTGTGTTCAGAATAGAACAATGCTGTACTTTGACCCATAGACTGTTATAGATAGCCAGTTCGTGTATTTATCAGATATACTAGCTATTAAAATAAGTGATTGATTGAAGAAGACACTACACCATCCATTTTTAAGGATTATGTATAGATAATTTTTAAGAAGTAAAAAAAGGAAAATTAAAATTAATCTATTTAATATATTATGAGGACACTAGGTTATTTTTTAATGTCTAAAACTAAAATTTCCAACCTAATGGAAGTGTATTTTATATAATAATTAAAATTTTACAATATTTCTTATTTACAAAAATACAGCTTACCAAGTGATTTAAGAGTAAAAACACAAATATCAAAAATTGTTGAGAAAAAGTTTACTTTTCTATGCTTGTATAGAGGAGATAATGTTCAATATTTTATTTTCAATGCCCAATTATTAGTTCTAAAATTGATGTTATATTGTATTATATTTTTTGTTTTAAATTTTGAGTGTAGTAATTAAATTATCGAAAATCGACCTGTATCAATTGATTTTCCACTATTATTTTGTAACAAGTGTTTCTTTTCTGAATCGATATCAAGCTAATTTTTATTTTTTCATCTTTATTTGTGACATTTAATCTGTACCAGTTGTTACAATAAAAGCATAAGCTAAATTATAATAAAGCAACTTGAGCAAATTTATGGAGGAAACTTTGATTTCCTAAGCAGAGTATTGAAAATGAAAAATTAATTTGTATCCCATTTTTTCTCCTATTGTTGTTTCTCTTAACATATTATGTTAAAAAAAAAATGTGATATGTCTATATTGTTCTGTTGAACAGAGATTATTTTCAATTAGAATGAATAAGATGATTGCTCATAATGAATGCATATTTTGTTTTAGCTTATTAAATGCAGGAGTGAAATGTTTTACATCACCAGTAGATGTTGATATACCAATACCTGAAGGAGAAGAAGCGTCATCTTCTGTTAATCCATATCCATGTGATTTTTGTAGTCGAAGATTTAATCGAAAATCACATCTTATGAATCATATGGTTACTCATCAATCTGAACGTCCTTTTTGTTGTGCATTATGTGGTGTACGATATCGGCGTAAATGTGATTTAGCTAATCATATGAAAATACATATAGGTCCTGCTAATGTATCAGATAATACAGGTAATAGTCAGCTAATTATTTTAAGGCTATTAAAGCCATTGCTAACACAAAAACATGTTTATCAGGAAAAATGTCAACACTTTGTAGAACTATACTAGATATCAATAATTTTTTTTTGGTTAAAAAAAGACTTGGTAGGTTACAATGGACTCTAAAGTTTTTAGAAGTTATAATAAACATCTAAATAATTTCAGTTTTTTTGGTATTTTCAATTTTTTTTTTTCTAGTTATTCAAGGTTATGATCTTTCAAAATTCCGAGTCCAGTACGAGTTGAATAAAGTTGTCCTCTTTTATATAATGAGGACTTAGGTAGTCGGTTTTATCTAGATTTTAAAATACATTCCTTCGGTATGAATTTTGGATTCAATTCATCTATCCTGTTCTGGATCTAATCTGCTGATCTAGATTTTTTTTAATTTATGCAAGCTATTTAAAAATTATTTTTGGTATGTCTACTCTTATTGATTTTTAAATGATATTAATCCATAAACCCTGATTGTCTTTTGAATTTGTGATTTTGGATTAAACAGATTACAGTAATTTTTTAAATCCTGATACAGATCAAGTGCTCAATACTATGTAATGGATAATTGATTGGTCTTTAATTGAGTATTTTCCAAATTTTAATGAGTTCACTCCTTAAAAAGGTACCAAATAAATATAAAAAAAAAATCTTAGTAAAATGTCTTCCTCCTATCTTAATTTAAACATGTGCCTGGGGCCTGTACTATTATTATTATTATTTTAGTTGCAGATATTGATTATAGAAAACATCTGGTTACTATTTTATTTTTTAACAAAAAATTCTCGACTTGTTTTTTAAAAAAATTTCAGCCGGCAAAAGCTAAATGACGGCACCAATATAGTGGTCTGAAAACATATGGCGGTATGTGTTCAAAATAAGATTAAGGTAGGACATTTTGCAAAGATTTTTATTTATTTGGAGCCTTTTTGGAGGGGCCCCCTCATTAAAATTCAAAAATAACATTTAAATACCTAATGAATAATGATATTTTTGTAGACAACATTAATATTTTTGTATTGTTCTATAAGGTTTGTCAGTTTTTTTGGGTTGAAAATTTATCATAGTATAAGAAAATATTTGTTTTCAAATATTTATGAAAAAAAGATGAAAATTTGTATTTTAATTTTAAAAACTTATGATTTATGATCCATAGTAGGATACTCTACTTGTTCATCAATTCAATTATTAATATTTAAAAAAAACCTTGTTTTTTGAACCATTCATAAGTTTACATAATTAGGTATTCTTTACTCAATATATGAGGTACTCTTGGTTGGTTTTTCTTCAGTTTGATGAATCTGAGTTGATGTAACTATACAGAAAGAACTTTATCTGTCAGTTTTTGAGAATGTTATGCAATTTAAATAGTAGAATAATAATTTTATATATCTTAATTTGTGATAATGGTCAATTTTTCTGGTTTTTGAAATGTAGAATGAAAATAAGTAGACCTATAAGTAAGTTGTATTTAATTTTCCACCTTATTAAAAACGGGAAATTAAGTATGTTACAAAATAATCAGGAAAATAAGTCCGACGCTATTTAGATAAATAGTTGTTTTTTGTGTTATAATTGTAACTTTAAATTGTTTGTGAGTTGTTAATTTCGTTAATATTTAAGATAATTCAATCATTAGTAGAAAAACAGATTATTATTGAATGAAATTGTGATACTATTTGAAAATGGCCAGTTTAATATAAATTTTAGCTTAAAATGATTATATCTATCATATATTACATAAAATATGTATCATTGTTAAAAAAAAAAAAAAATGGTTTTCAATTTTGGAGAATTTTATTAGAATGAAACTTATATAGAATATAAAATCTAACACTATGTTTTTGGAAAAAGTGGTATAATTTGCTTAGTCTGGTCAGGTTATACTATTATTAATATGGGTAAAAATTTTAAGTTCATTATGTTATTAGTAGGGCACTAGGCCCGCGGATCTTAAAGCAAAATGTATATTTTTTTTGGTGATCTTAGGCAATGCTTTCCAAGTAAATTATTTTTTTCTTGTAAACAGAGACGTTAAAAGTGAAATTTTTATTTTGCATATTTTGATGTTTTTTCATTTTAATAGCATTTTTCGGTCATTTTATTCATTTTAATGAATTTTTCAATAATATTCCTATAATTTAAATAATATACAGTGGAACCTCAATAACTCGAATCGGCTGGGGGCAAAAAAAAATTTCGAGTTATCGAAAATTTGACTTATGGAAAACCTCGATAACTCGAATCGGGAAAAAAATTCGAGTTACCAAAAATTTTTTCTATTTAAAAACACAAAGACATGAAATGTTATAATTTTATTTATTTATGTATTTACTAATAAATGTATAATATATTATGTAGGTATTTATATTGTATTAAAATTTTTAAAAAAGTATTCAGTAATAAATATGTATGTAGTATGTTTATGTATAAATTGTATGTAATAAAGAAAATATGTATTTGCAGTGTAATAAGTAAAGTAGAACTATTTATTAATCACATTAATCGTTAAATTTATAACTACCATTTAAGCATAAAGGTAAAGATTAGATTACGATTATCATTATCTATAATAATACTCTTGGTTATTTGACCAACGAGTTATCGAGGTATGTACGTTTTATATTATTCAAATTATAAATTATTATATAAATTTGAGTTATAAGCCAAAATTCTACTAAAATTACTTCGACTTATCGAAAAATTCGAGTTATTGAAAATTCGACTTATAGAGGTTCGAGTTATCTAGGTTCCATTGTATATAGTATTTGTACATATTATGAATCAATAATTTTAATTTAGCCAATTCAAAATATTCATGTTTTTAAGGGTTTTTCCTCAAAAATATTTAGAAATCTTTCTATAATTACGATAATGTGATTATGTTGTATCTTATCTTTACTTATGGATGTCTAGACTTAGCAGACGGTAAATAATAAAACAAATTAAAATATTAAGGATCTTTTTAAAGGTATTTTTTTAGTAAAATGTGTGTTTTAAAGGTATTTTCAGGATTGATTGCGTTTTTGAGGGAAATTTTGGCTGTTAGAGAATTTTGTTATGGTTTTTAGTGCATTTAAATCCGGGCTCTAGTTATTAGTTTTGGAGTTATGATTATAATCATTCAAATCAATTTTAAGAAAATCTAGTTTATGACATACTTAATTGTTTTTGATTAATTTTTTAATAGTTTTCTTATGCTTAGCAAACTATTGAGAAATTTGATAAAATACACTTTACCTACCATGTGAACAAAATTTCTATAGAAATAATTTAATAATAAACATTATTGTAAATTCTCTGGTTTCTTAGCTCCTCTTAAAATCTAAAATCCAAATGTATAGGCATTCTTAAATTTAAATACTGATGTATGATAGTAAAATATATATTATAGCAGTGGTTCCCAAGGTAGTTATATACAATTAGTACATATCCTACATTAGGATTTTGTATACACATATACGAGGTATTAATTCTACTACTACGATATCATAAATATTGTAGTTATGTATATCATAAATACAGATAAGGGAAACACTCAAATTAATTATCATTTACACATTAATTTGAAAATGGTAGCAAGTATCCCTACTGTCCCGCATTACTAGTTATTTCTTAAAGTTTGCTTCTTAATATCCTCTCTAATACCTTAGAATATTTTTATTATGTTATGAATATTAAATAATTTATTTATGATGATTTTTTTTTTTTTTTAGATATCCAAAGTACATCTGTTTCAAAAGTAATGAATAAATTAATGTTCATAGATCCTATTCATAGACGTGTTACACCTGGTGAGGAGTCTGAAGATAAAGGTGATACGTATCCAGATAATAATTTGAAAAATAGAGGACGTGGACGTGGAAGAGGTAGAGGTAGGGGAAGAGGTCGGCCAATGAAGGATCGTTTATTGTCTCTTGGCTGGAATTCAGAATTATATTCTAAACCACATACTTGTAATCCATGTGGCATTTCATTTACTCGTGAAAAAGCACTTCTTAATCATGCTCGTCTTCATCATGTTGATGATAGTATAAATATTATAACTACACAAAAAACAAATTCAGATAGTTATGAGCTCACAATATTGGCTAATACTAAAAGTGAGGATGTGTCTTATCCTTGTGATTCATGTGGTGCAGTTTTCGACAGATTTGATTTTTTAAAACGGCATCAAAGGTGTGTTATTTATTTTATTTTCTTCATTAACTATTTAATTACCTAATGGAAGAATTATCATTTATTATAAATTTAATCTTGATCCCTAAAAAACTTCAGTCATCATGAGTATGAGATGTAGCCATAGGTTGCATTTTGCCCAAGACTGAAATTGCTTTCCCACATGAGCAATACTATTTTTTGCTGGTGAAAAAATAGTCTTTTTGTTTGATGGAAAAATGTCACTCCTTATTGCATCAAAATTTATACTTTTAGTGATGAGAGACAAAAATATAATTACATTAAATAGTTAAAAAAATATGTATCCGATACAGATTTTTTATGTATAAAGGTTTTTATGGCCTATTTCAAAATGTTTGTGATTACATAATTAAGTCCCTATTTTGCCCTTTTTGAAGCATATTTATTATTTATTATTTCCTAATTATTTATGCAATTTTTATGATTTGCACTATCTGTATTGTATTGTTTGTGTATATATTATATTGTATTATATCTAATATTGATGATTTTATTCTTTGTTTGTCCTTAGGCAACACATGAAAAAAGAATTAGGAAATGTTGAAGAAGAAGTATATGAAGAGGCTCATATGTGTATACATTGTGGACTGTTCTTTAAATCTATGCCGGAGTTAGAAGTACATACTGAACAACATTTAATTCCAACAAATATTCCAGAAGTATGTATTCTTTATTTAAATACTATTAAAAAAAAAATAATTTCACTTTAGTATTATATATTTAATATTTATACTTATTTGAATAATTGAATAATAATTTACCTGTGTTAGAAATCAAAATGTTTAATTTGCGGTGAAACATTTGATAGTACAGATGAACTATCCGATCATGTTTCTCAAATGCATAATGATTCTTTATCAGAACATTCATGTAAATTTTGTGGAAAACAGTGTAAAGACGATAAAGCTTTACACAAACATTTAATGGTACACGATACATCTGATAATAAATGTATAATGTGCAGTAAAAGATTTAATTCTAGAGCTCGTCTTAAGCGGTAATTATTAAATGAATATCAATATTTATAAAACATTATGCACAGTACTTTATAGGAATATGTTTTATTATCTAGACACATGATTACTCATAGAGAAAAGGGAGTTATTTGTGACATATGTGGCGAGGAAGTACCAGATAAACGATCACTTATTAATCACAAAGCAAGTCATGCAAATACAGTTAGTGTTTCTAGAAATTCTTTAACTGAAAAAATATTTCCTTGTTCCAGCTGTGGTAAAGTGAGTAATAATTAAGTATATTTTTATATTAATCTTATTTATTAAAATAATATACATGTATATTATATATTTATAAAATTACATTTTTCAAATGAAATGTACCAGGTGTACCCTAGGTAAGGTGTGTAATAATGCCCCACTACCACTTATTAGTAATGTGTTTGTATATGTTACAGTTAAAACTTGAAACCCGATAAAACTAGTTTCTACAAATCCCTTTAGTCAATTCTGGTTTTAACTAGTTAAAACTTGAATTAACTAAGATCATTATCATTAAAACTAGTTTCAACTTTGTTTTTGTTTAGTTAGAACTACTTGTGTCTGAAAAATATTGGTAAAAACAAGAATTATCTAGTAAAAATCATAGTAATTTTAATCTCAGTTAAAAAACTATGGAAAAGTAAAAACTAAACACTAAATAGTAAAACTAAATAACAGTAATACTAAATAACTAATATAACTAATAAATATATGTACATATTAGAATAATTTTATTGTTAAACATGCATTTATTATAATTATTTATTTTGACAGGACAAACTGTTATTGCATTTAGAATCGCACAGTATTTTATTTTTTTTCACATAAATAGAATTTTTTCTGCAAGATTTTGTGCATATTTAATATTTATTTTATACAATATTTATAGATCGTCTGTGCCCTGTAGTTGTATGCGTTTTAGGTAATACAAGTTTGAATACTTGCACTTCAGTTAAAACTAGTTTCGACTGACTCATTTAAACCAGTGTTTAATTCTTAAAACCAGAATTGACTAAAGGGATTTATGGAAACTAGTTTTGACTAGGTAAAACAAATTTTGTCTGATTTTGGGTTTTAACTGTAATATATATATATATATATATATATATTATACATGTGTGGGTTCAGACCAGACATCATTTGCCACTCAGTGCATTTTCATTTGAAAAACAGTGTACAATCTAATATATGATATTATCTTTTGAATGAAAACCTCTTTATGTGCAAAACTATCCAAAATTATTTATTTGGTATCACTGAATTCAGGAAATAAAAGCTATAGAATAAAAAATTTGTTACACGTAATATATTTACAATTTATCGATTAACTACTGTGTAAATCATAATTTTTAAAACTAAAGGTATTGTCAAACATATGCGTTATGCATGCATGTAAAAGAAGTGTTATCGTTATGTTTTATTCAATCATAAATCATATTTGTTGTCTATCATAGTTCAACAGTGTAAAAGCAAATTGGTATGAAAGTACACGCAAAGAAGAATATGATTTTTGGGGAAAAAATTAATAATCACAATTAATCATAATTCACAATTGAAATGAATATGTATTTCAATTTTGTCATTGTTGCAATAGTTGTTGTTTCCCTTGCTGTTGATATTTAGCAATATTTCGATTTACTATCTCAATTATTATTTGTGATGAAAATTGAGATAGTAAAAATCAAAATCTTTTGAGATGATAAATTATTGATTAGAGTCCAATTTATAGAAGGCCTCATACGAGTGTTGAGAAAATATATATCATCAATTCTTCTTTGTATTAACTACTGAATGTATTTTTAATATCAACCATATCTTGCAAAATATACAAAGAATACTACTATGTCAACTTCTACGAATTAACTTTTACTCAACACTTTGATTTCTGTGTAATGTATATAATGTCAAATTGGCATTAATAACGTGTTCTGTTTAACAAAGCCAATGTAGCCAATGTAATAAAAATTTGACCAAATGTCAATCTTTCTACATATTATAAATCAAAATAGGGTTCTAAATATTTCAATACAGTGGTTTTTTTGTGCTCTAGATTTTAGAACAATATGTGATTCTCATTTCATATTACACGTACTTTAAAAGTAAAACTTTTATTTTGTATTTTTCACTATTTTTCCATTTTTTTTTTAGCATTTGAACAGATCATTTTATTAATTTTCTTTACATATTTCTGAAAATTTTATTTTTGTTTAATATTTAAGTAATTTTTTTATATACCTTTACTAATATTTGATATTATCTAAATGTGGTAGTTCATAATATATTTAGCATGGGTTCAAATTAAAGACTTTCTTATTGCTGCTACCATAAGTTATAGAATTATATTGAAATAATAATAATAAAAAAACAATATTTTAGGTTTTTGGATCTAGATCATCTCAACAGATACATATAAGAATACATACAGGTGAGCGACCTTATGGATGTAAATATTGTGACAAGGCTTTTGCTGATGGTGGTACTCTTAGAAAACATGAACGAATACATACTGGTGAAAAACCTTATGCTTGTCCTGTTTGTCCAAAAGCATTTAATCAACGAGTAAACTCATGTTTATATCCATAGTTAAAACTTCATAATTATTTTTAATAAAAATATATTTTTCATTTTTAGGTTGTATTACGTGAACATATACGAGCACATCATGCTGGAACTGAAGCTAGGGGTGGTCAAATTAATTTCTTTGAATGTAAAGTCTGTGGTTATTTGTTTCGATCTTCAACAGAGCTTTGTTCACATTTAGTTCAACATAGTGATGAGAATACAGCCAAATCAAGAGTTGTTCCTGTAAGAATCTTTTAACTGTGTTCTATAATAATATATAATTTAAAAATTATCAATTTTAATTTTAGGTTGGACCTCGTAAATACAAACGTCGCAGCAAATTAGGTAATCGTAAAGATACATGGTGTTTGGTAGAAAAAGTCTTTGCAGTCATGTCAGGTCAGTCAGATACAGAAAGTTGTGAAGATGATCCAATGCCTACTGTAGATGAGCAAGCTGTACAATCAATTATGGATGGGGAAGATTTGCCATATAGTCCGACAACTATGGCTAGTCCTAGTAAGTCTCCGGTTAAAACTTATAAAATTGTTCATGGAAAGTTAATTAAAAACGAACAAAAGTCTTCCAAGCAAGTGCCTTATGTATCGAAATATGCTGTTCCCAATTTGGAGCCTATTCCAAAAAAACAGAGCTTTGTACTTAAAGAAGGTGAGTGCACTAGAACATGTTCGACTGTGTTATATTTTTCATCAAGATTAGATCCAACAGCTATTGATTCGTCATTTGGAGAGGAATCGAAAGAAAACGATAACCCAGATGAACTTGAAGACCAGATATCTGTAGAGGATATGGATAATGCGAATGTAAAAATTGAGCCAATTAATGAAGATGATCCAGAATTTACTGCTCATGACTATGAAAACATATGTAACAATATTGAATATGCAGATCAGGGTGAAGTTGAATATTTTATACAAAATAATGATGAATTTAATGTACAAGAAGATATTATGGAAAATGTAAATGATGATTGTTTGATTGAGACTGAATTGGTGTTTGACACAGATTATGAAGAGGTTGGGGCTAACATTGAGTTGAGCACCGAAGAAATGGTACCTCCTGTATTCGTAGAATCTATTTCTTGCGATATTTGTGATGAAATATTTGAGGATAGAAAAGAACTTATGAGACACATCCAAACTATGCACATAGGATAAATTTAAAATCAAAAAAAATATTATTCTTGTGCATTAATAATGTTATAGTTAGTTTTATTTGTATAAGTCTGTAATTTTATAATTTATATATATATATATATATGTAAGCAATATAGTTTCAAATACTTTTTGTTTCTAATTCTATATTTTTCATTGAGTTAGTAAAAAGATGTTACCATTTTAATTTCAATTTTGAAGTCTGCTAGAAATTTACTCTGAGAAGAATTATTTCTTCTTTCTTGATGTGGCATATTTGTATTTTTTATTCATTGAACTGAAGAATTCAAGCTTTAATCAAACTTAAAATAAAAACTTCTTTATTAAGTCAGTATTTAGTTTTACATTTTTTAATTAGTATGTTGGTTTCAATGTATAATGTATTTTACAATGTCTACATTCACCATTATAGAGATTAATATAATGAGGTAAAATAAATTATTGGATTTTAGTTTGACAATTAATTTAATTTTATTTAACAATGTCTTAATATTAAATAAAATTTTTGTTCTAAATGTTTATAACACAAATCTACGATGTACTTAGAATATGCTAATATCATTAAACTAAAAAGTGATGCTTATTGAGTATAGTATAAAGTGTTACAACGAAATAAAGCCTAGTTATTTTACTTAAATCTAAAACTTTATTTTAAATTACAAATACAACTGTTAATTAATTCTTAAACCTTAAAATGTACACATAAAATTCCTCTGATATGTTGAAATTATTTAATTGTTACAAGAGTAACTGAGTGTACATAGGATTGTAATTGTAAATACAAATATTTATTTTAATCGTATATAAATATGTAAATTGACACATTTAATTCTTAATATTATTTTATATGTAGCTATTATTAAATTATTTTTATTCTTGCTAAGTGCATTTAGTATAATTTGTTTCATGTTTTTGTAATGAAAAATGCCTTAATATTATTTAAATATTAAATAAGTTGTATAGTTAAGTAAATCACAATAAGTGTACATTTAAGTTTGACCATAATTTCTCTTATTACATTTTTACATTTTTCTCTTAATTTTAATTTTTATGAAATAATGCCTATTACAGTATCAATAAAATTCTATCTAAAATATTGTATGCGCACTAATGAGTTTTGTAGGTTATAGCAAATTGGCCTCCAGCTTAAGGGGATGAAACATCGAAAGTTAAGTCACATGCACGTTGATACATATACAGTCTGTAACTTGCTTCGGATATGACTGATGGTGATGATCTAACAGATATTATAATATTTATATACAATATATAGTATACTATAATATATATATATAACTCGTAGGCCAGTGTCAATCGATTTTATAATGACCAGTGGCGGTTTTTTGAGGGTATTTGTTTGAATCACGTGATTCATAATCATTTTAGGAGGTGGGTGGTTGTTCAAGTCAGGTTTACTAAATAATATTGAATTAAAAGTGAGAACTAAAATAATATTCACATAGGCTTTTTATTAGCATTATGTACTTTTATAGATAGGGAGGGGGTAGAGAATCTACAGTTTCATGAACTCTAAAAATTTTGAACTTATAATTTTTTTTAAACCTAATTGCGGCCAATGGGTGGGTGGTCAGAAGATCATTTTCATTCAGGGTGATTCGAGTAAAACAAACTCCGTCGCCACTGATAATAACTATTGACATTGATGGTGAGGATTGGTCTAACAGCACATGATGATGTTTAGAATAGGACAACAAATTTCATTTCAGTCTGATGGGAGCAGTGAGTATATGGGCCAGTGGCAGGTCAGTGCATCGTTCAGGATGCAGCCAATTTTCCTAGCCCAAATTAAAAACATTTGAAGGGGAGGGAAGAGAGTTGAAAAGTGTCTTGATACCTTTTTATTTTATTTTTTTTATTAGTTACTATCTATAAGTAAGTTTAGGCAATGTTTAACATGTAAATAAATCCTATTAGGCCTTTAATGTAGTACAATACTAAGCAAAATATATTTTGATAACTGAGCAGAAAATAAAAAAGGTACGTTCAGTTACATCCATAATCCTTTAAATACTTCACTGAGATATAAAACTTGATTATCATGCGACCGATGAGTTTACCGGATGATGAATATAGCCTGTGCATAAATATTTTTTTCATATACAATATGGGTGTAGATGGGGAATAATGTAGAAAAAAAATAATTCCTCAGTCCAGTGTACTGACGGGTGTATGTAATAATTTATATCAAATTTGATCTAAAATAAGTAAAAGAGATATGTAATATGCACCAAAATATTTTAAATTAGTTTGTAATTTGCACCAGAAAAGAGGTATATAATTTACACTACTGCTGATAGGTGTGTATATATATATATATATATATAGTAATTTGCTCCAAAATTAATTATTCGATTATAATATTAGATATATACTTTGCTCTATTGTATACCCAAAGTTAGTAGATACACAGGTTTTCTTATTCAGAATTTTTTAAAAAGTGATAATACTTTACCAATAGGAGACATTTATTCATTTGCTATAGCATTTATGTGGAGAATCTTGTTTATTTTAGCTTTAATGTTATGCTTGTAATAAAAGGTTATTAATTAGAAATCAATATGTTTATTTTATTATTATTTAAGTGTTTTTATCATTGAATAATTGACACGTCCACAATAATCATTGATATCTAGGTACTAATGTGCCTGGTGCACATAATACTTAAGAATTTTCTTTTATAATTAGATTTTTTAATTGCAAGTGAATTAAATTCAAGTAAGAGAAAACCATATTAGGTGTTTAAATATATTTGGTGTATCAAAATATTAAAAACCAAATAACCAAATTGTTGCTTTTGGTAGCTATGTACTCGAAGAAGTTAAACATGCTTCGAAATCATGACTCATGAGTATTATTTGCTTCTCACGTGGGATGAACAACAAAGCTTCAGTTAAAAATTGTTAATTTTTATGTTGGGTGTGTTTAACTATTAAATAATAGAATAATAAAATGTCTATTTCATGATTCGTAAGATTGATCAATTTTGTTATTTTTTTTTTTTTTAATGTAAGGCTCTTATAATTAAAAATTGAAATTGGAGTAAATTTTTTTGACGGATTTAGAACAAATGTTTTATGAGATTTTTGGTTGAATAAAAACATTTTACATGAAATTATATGAATATAAAAAAAAATAATAAATCAACAAATTTGATTGAATTTAAATCACATTTCATAATTTATAGAAGAAGAAAACAAGATTTTTTCAAAAATCTATATTTATTCTAAGTGATTAAATTTCTTTTGGAAATTCTTTTCAAGTCTGTATTTACCATGATAAAATTATTTTATTTTATTATGTCTAAAAATTTCTAGTTTCTAGTGCCTATTCCTATTTTAGAATCACGACTAAATGGCTAAAATGTATTTCACAAAAATCTAGTATACTCTGTTTAGGGTATATTTTTTTACCGTTTTTACTCATTTTTTTGGTAGTTTGCCCCTGTTTTTGGAAAAACTAGTATGAATTTTGAATAATTCTTCTTTAAAGTACTTTTATGAAGAAATTCCTGTCTGTTGAAACTGTTGGATCAGTTTTAACAAAAATTAATTAATAATTCGTGCCATTATACACGAAAAAGTTTTAAGAGGATTAGAAGTGACGATTTTCTGTTTCTGTCTTTCATATGCATAACAGTTATTTAGATGTATCTTTTGTCAATCCTACCAATCGACCTAATAATATGATAAGACTTCTGAAAACTGGTTTGAATTGTTAATTATGTCTATTTGAAATTAATCAGGTCATAATTTAAGATTTTTAATTTTAATTTCGAATAATCAACATCTAAATAAATTGTTTTTAATTTTAAAATACTTAAATCAAATTTATGAAAATTAGGAAATGCAATTTGGTAAATTGGTTTGATCTATCTCAAATAGGCATAATAAAAAATTCAAATCGGTTTTCAGAAGTTTTATCGTATTTTTAAGTTGGTCGGTAGGAAATTGCTATGTTACGAGTGGGAATGACAAATAGAAAATTATTGCTTTCAATCCCCTCAATAGAAAAAATTGTATAAACCTCTAGTTTAAATTATTGTATAAACCACTAGTTTCTTCACGCCATTCAGAATTTAGTATAATTTAGTATTTCACCTTCATAATTAATGTGATTAATTGTGTTAAAACATCAAAAATAACATTTTAAATTAGAATAGCAGCATAGGAAATTGCGTTCGAAAAAAAAGAATGATGTTTGTCGACAACCGAATTGCATGCATGTATTTTCCGTATGATATGTAAACGTGGGTTAGTCAATTGAATGTAAGCTTCGCTCCGCAAAAATTCCCAGCTTGCTGTGTAACGTGGGGACATGAGAATTGGCAATTGCATATACTTTAAATCATGTAATTATCACGTAAGTATAATATATAAGCATAGGTTAGTTAGTTAGTTCACCGCAGTGGCGTATTCAGGATTTTATTTTGGGAGAGGCTAAGCGGTGACAAAATTCCATAGTCCTTTGATTTCATTAATTTTTAGAAATTAGAAGAAAGCCCATAAAATCATTTATACCCCTCTTCCCAACAACATTTTTTTTAAATTTAGTACCTATGCACCATACAGTGTTATTTATTATAAAATGACATTATCAAAATTTAATTTTAGTCCTCTTACAAATTTGACTCTATGGGGTCATTTAGGTTCAAGGTACAACAAAACCAAAATAATTTTAAATAGTTAAAATACATTTAGCTGGTCAAACCTAGATGAATTTATATATTTGTCATTGACTATGATATCTTAATTAGCTTTACATAAAGTTTTTACTAGGTTAGGATGATTATGACTGCATAGTTTTTTAGGTTGTCCTTATTACATTTTATATTCTTGGATAGAAATTTGTTTTATGATATCTAGATTCACATATCAAAATTTTATTTTGTATATTTTCCAATGTTAAGCATTTTGGCTTTTTTCTAATTTTATGTTTTTCGATACAAGGTAGCAAAATAAAACAATTCAAGTTTGTATGTCTGTATTTTAAACTAGTTATAAAAAAATTATCTCTTGTTTATTGTTGGGAATTCTATATCGCCATTCAAAGATAGGTATAAATAAAAGTTTAATATAACTAACCTATTGTAATAATGATATTTATCTTAAAACAATATGCAATTAGAATTTACCAGCTACAGCTTTTAGTTCAGTTAGATTCCATTTCGTATTGTATCTAGTATCTTACATCGGCCACAATGTTACATCGTATTATAGTGCGCGTGATAATAGTTGTGTTTTAATCGCCTAAAATAAAAACACTTAAATACCTAAAGTGAAAAGCTTAAAATTAGGTAATTAAAATAAAAACATTTGGATGCATTTATTTTGGCATATTTAGCTATTTTTTAGAGCTTAAGTACCTACCTATATATTTAGTCATTTTTTATTGCATTAACATCTTAACCCTCTAGGTATTACCATTTATCTGTTATCGGGTAATTACTATGGATAAAACCAGCTTAGATTATTTAGACACTGTAAAATTAAAGGTCAACTATTAAATACTGCGGATTATAAATGAAAAACTTTGGGAGGGGCTGCAGTTCCTGCAACCTGCGGTTCGTCGTTTCCAGATGATGCATATGTGGATTTCTTCAGGGGATAATCAACCGTTGGGTTGGATGTGCCGTTACAAACCCATAAATTCTCCGCTCCATTCAGAATCTAAAAATCGAATATTCGATAATCTATATTCAATAGTGTCCCAATTTTAATTTTAGTGCAAATTATGTTTCATAAATTTTAGATTTGGGGTGGGTGTATTTTTGTTCACCTGTTAATTTTGGTGCAAATTACAAATCGTATTTTCCACTACCTACCGTGGTGCAAAATTAATATCTTTTTTTTTCGATGCAAATTACAAACTCCCGTACAGACAACTCCCTGCAGCAATTGATCCTTATTTGAAAAGCGTGGAAATGATAAAAATGGTCTTTTTAGGGGGGAAAAAACTGTAGATGAAGAATTTTTTTAGCAAATAAGTTTTACTGATAGAAATATTTATAAGTAACTCAGAAGTTACTTTTGAATCGTTCTCAATATTAATTAGGTGCTAAAATTAATAGTTATCCTATATGTATAATGTTACATTCTTCCAATGCTTCAAAAATGTTGAACTGTCATGCAGTCAGGCGATTCTTTTGATCCGTTCCCGATTGGCCAACTCTGTATTTTTTTTTTTGTATCCATATAATATTTACAGTAAAATCTCATTTAATAGACACCTCCAAGCGGATGTTTTCATTACTTTTCAATCGAGAAACGTCTGAATAGCGGACATTTATTAATTTGCAAAAAATCTCGTGAGGCTTTGAGTGTTTTTTTTTCGGGAGGGAGGGGGCTTAGCATCTCAAGCTTTCCCTCCTCCTTAATTACGTACATGACTAGAGTGGTACTTCCAGCGAGTCGTGCTCTTGTTTGCGGTTTATAAGTAGTTATCATAATATATGTTCTAGTCTTCTTGGTCGTAGCTTATGAGTGGTAATCGTAATAATAGAGTGATAAGAGATGACTAATTTAAGAACGCTTTGATTGGTTGATACATTTTGCTCTGAATTCTCTGCTGCTGAGAAGTTTTCATATATAAAGGTGATATAAGAATATTATGGTGAGATCACATAAAGTTCCTCACACACTCGGTTTTATACATTGTAGGTATTGTAAACATAATGACTTGGAAGGAAGGTCTAAGTAGTCAAGTATACGGATATAACGCCGGTAGACAATTTAATAATTATATGAAACATCGGCGAAATGGGATTCGGCGATCGGAGTACGACCATTCTTATTATGCATTATTATAGGTTTTGTTTTTGTATAATACATATTATTGGGACAGATAGCGGTTTTTTTCTAGTAGGTCTTGTATAGATGATAAATTAATAAATGTGCCTTGTAAACATCAAAAAGTGCTTAATTATTATGTAATATTATGTAATAAGTAGTATTGGGTTGGTCATGATGGGTAGACAGGAGATAAATTTTATTGTTTTATCACATATGAGAAAAATATACACATCATGTTTAAAATTAATCGAATTTTTAAAATAATAACTAAATATAATATGTTCATAAACATGTACCAAAGTTCTCTCGAATAGGTACGCCAAATTTTTCCTGCGAATTAATTCGTTTGCAGTTATTTGTTTTAGTTTTTGAAAATGTGATATCGTACCAAAACATTTGTAGATATTGGTTAAGAATACCTAATGTCCTAATAAGTAATAGGTCAACATTGAAAATATTATTGAAATAATTGGCAAGTACGTTATAACCAGGTAAGTAACATATTGTATAAAAATTTCATTTTCGTTCGAAGGGTTTATTGAAATGTTAAAATTTAGTTACTGTCAAAATATTCCATAGCAACCGTCATCGTTGTAATGTACAAATTCCTGTTGAATAAAGGAAAATCGAATTAGGTACATACTTATTTAGGTAATTAATAACATAATATAGTATTGGATTATGCCGTATACTTTTAATAGATGAAAACTGCATACTTTTATGTTTGATAACTTTGATGTGCTAATAAATTGCGTAATTTTGGTATTTACACATACATGGTAAAAAAGAAAACTTGGAAAAAATTATAAAGGAAAACTGCACATTTTATAATAAAAATGATTTCTAAATTTTGGAGATTAATAAAAATTGATATTAGGTACTATTATTTTATATTGATAAAAAAACATTTTGATCGATCACACATAAATTATATGCTATTATTGTGTACTATCTGACAACTGGGCTGTAGATTAACACACAATTAGTATAGGCATAGGTAGACTTTTATTTCAGGGGGTGCACATATCAATTCTGGGCTCAAATTATTTTAAAGATGAATTGTTGCCGATTTATTGTATTGTAGGTTAGGTTATGTTATCTTGCATTTTTTTTTTTTTTTTTTTGACAAAAATGTGTATTTACATGGTATGTTGAATAAGTTTGTATGAAAATCGATTAATAAGATATTTTGCATTTATATACATTTGATGTTTGGTTGGAAAGGTTCTCAGCAGTGTCAATTCACTTGTCAGTTATCTTGCATTTATAACTAATTAAATACAAATTATTGTACGAATAAAATTCTCAACAGTAGAATAAAAACGTATTTCTATCCATGTAGATTCTACACATAGATTTGTATCATTTAATGATATATCGTGTGTAGGTACCTTTTTTTTTAAAAATAATTTCAACTTTATAACTTAGTTATCTATAAAATAAGTTGAAGCATTTTAAGTAGGTATGTAATATAAATTTAATTTTACAGAACTAAAAATTTTAATGTAGTTTTAATGAATAGTGTTTGAATTTAATCGAAATTTGTTTTTTAATTAAACCTAAGCACAACCATTACAATAAAAAAGTGGTTCATTTTTAAAAAAAGGGCCCTAGTTGAAGGAGCCAGGGGTACTTGTGCACCCTTAACATCTCCTGTGCGTACGCCTATGAATATAATAGGTACCTTTTACACAGTGAACCATTAAAATGTGTAATTATTGTATAATGGAGTCAAAATGTCAAAATGAGTATGCAGTTTTTGGATTCAGCGACATGCTCTCTCAAGGCTTAAAAGGCATTTTGTATCCTTCTCATGATGAGATAAACCTTGCAAGCCTTAACAACTATCGTCATTAGCAGTCCTATACAATCGCATTGCACACCGTAGCTTGATAGAAGATACCATGTGGGTGACCTTCAAAATTTTGAACGGTAAACATTTGAACGTCAAAATGTTGAACTTAAAATTATGTCATTATTTTGAACATTCAAAATCTTGAACGTCAAAATTTTAAACAAAAAAATAACAACCGTCAAGATCTTGAACGATCAAAATAATCTATCTATAGCCGTGTTGCGTACATATTAAGATCGTTAAAGATCTGTTTGACGTCATAATATGAGATCAGAGACCCTTGTATTTACTCCACACGCATACTAGGTACTAAAACTAATAAGATATCACGCGAGTGTGCGGATCGTCTCCGGATCGTTTTACCTCGATTTCGGTGACGGACCTTTTATTGGGGGTAGGGGTAAGGGAGGGGATGGATGTCCGGGAAACTATATTATGTATAATAAATTATTATTATTAGTATTATGTGACGTATTATAGTAGTAACGATAATATTAATAAAAGTAAATAAAATTAGTTATGCGTAGGTGTAGTGCGTAAAAATATACGAGTAAAAATGAATAATAACGGGGACTGGTGTGACACGGGACGGCCCACAGCCAGGGTCCGTTACAAATGGGTGGGTTGCACGCCGTTGTTGTCGTTGCACGTGGACCGGGACGTCATGGTGAGCGCGGTAGACGTGTTCTCCTTGCTGACCAGCTCGGCGCGGCCGACCACCAATGGCCCGGTTTCGCCGCAACATCCGCCGTCGTCGTCCCGGCACCCGCCGATGCTGCTGCCGATGCCTATACCCATGCCGCCGCCGCCGCCACCGCCGCCGCTGACCGCCTGGCACAGTATGGTGGTGGCGCGGCCCGTTCTGCCGCCGCCGCGCTCCGACCCGCCGCGGTTTCTGCGCGGGAACGTGCTGTTCTCCTGGTGCAGGCCCGCGTTTACGTCCTTGCCCGCGGCGCACGTGCACGCCTTCAGAAAGCTCTTTTTGAAGTTGTCGCTGAGGAACGCGTACAGGATGGGGTTCATGGCGCTGTTGCTGTAGCTCAGGCAGCCGGCCAACAGGAATATCGTGATCACGATCTTGGATTGGCACTGTTTGGGCGGCGTGAATATCAGCGCCACCTGCGTGATCCAGTACGGCAGCCAGCACAGCACGTACACCGTGATCACCGTCAACACCAGCTTGGTAACCTTCCGGTGCGATTTCTTCTTCTCCTTCGACTTGTTCACCGGTCCCACCTGCGCATGGCACGCGCCATCAGATAAAATCATTATTATTGTAATTAGGTATAGGTGTGTAGTTATGGATAAAATAATATATTACATCAGTGCTTCTCAATCATTTTATCATTCGCTGCGCTCATTTCGCAACACTCCCCTTGCTCACTTTATAACACTCCGCTCGCGCTTTGCACTCGTTTCAAATCGATATTAACTCACGGCTTGCTGTGAAACGTGGAGGCACTTCGGGTTGATAATCGATTTGCTGTGCAACGTGGGGAAATTTCGGCTTGATAATCGGCTTGCTGTGAAACATTTTGGTTTGATGATCAATAATATAGATTGAGTGGAGCGAAGTGATGACGCCGAGAAACGTACCAATGAGTGCCAAAACACGCGTAGAAACTGTTGATATCAAACCAAAATGTCCCCAAGTTGCACAGCAAGTCGATTATCAAGCCGAAATGTCCGGCCACAATTCGTATGTAATCCAAAAATACTCGGGCCGCAATTTGTATGCACCCAAAAAAAAACTCGGGCTGCAATTAGGAAGAAATTATTACCGCGGGACGCAACTAGTAGCCACTCGAGGTAAGAGCGCCGTAAACCACAGACCTTCGAAATACATATTATATGCAATTCTTACGAATAAAGGACATTTTCAAGGATTTTTTTCATCAAATTCGCTCGAAATCCGTGCGTTCGAGTGGACATAAATTATGTATTTACTCAAATATTATTGCACAATACATTTGACGTGACGTATTGTCGTGTCGTACAGTGCTTTATTGGTACAACTTCCATCACCACCACTATTCATATTCGTAGGTATAGTATTCAATTATCATACGGCATCAATAAAATAACGAACACAATATTATATATGACGTGTTGTGATGTGTTTGGTCCCACTGAACGATTTTATATGGGTCTATCCGTATTGCATGCAAGCCTGTATTTAAATTTTCGCCACCCTCAAGAAATGAAATTGAGCTATCCTTATGAAAAATTGTCAATGTTTTTATTTAAATGCTTTTGACCAAAAAACCAACTTGAAATTTTCATCCAATGTCAATAATTCTAGTTTAATACAGACGGAAAAAATGTTCAAAAATATTTGATCAATTTTGGGATAAATATGGCATTTTGTAAGGTTTTATTAACTTAAAATTTAATTCTTGATATTATTAGTTAAAACTTTAACATAACTTTACTCATATACATGTATAATTAATCATTTTAAAAATCTTGAAAATCGTAATTAAACTTTCAGATTTTGAACGAAGTGAAGAAACTAGTGTTTTTACAATGATGTTTATTTATTTTTTTTATTTTTTACTGTGAACACTTTTTCTTATAGAAATAATTGTCCAAAAGTCTTGATCAGTAATTTTTTGAAACAGGATTTCTCTTTAGTTGGTACTTTTGAGAGGCCATTTTATGAATTTCTCACTTCTTTAATTTTTTTTCCTGGAAAAAACTACCCAAAATTTGACAAAAAAGTCTCAAAAACTATCATCCAAACTTTATGAAAATTTAAACATAGGTTAGGTAATATAAGAAACATTTTGGTACACAGAAATTTGGAAAATGTGAAAAACATTTTGGACATTTTTCTAACATTTTTTCCTCAATAATTATTTTTTCCTTTTCTTTATTTATCAGACAAAAAAAAAAGTAAAGTAAAGTATAGACAAGAAAGTCGGACATATTTCGCACCACGGATATTCTCCGTTTTTTGGCTCAGATACTATTAATGGGTGTGTTGTAAGAGACAACTATTATTGTACTTTATATTATTAATTTCCTTCGTTCAGAATCGTCTAATTGAAGAAATTATTTATTGTTTCTTTGAAATTATACATGCCCACCAAGAGTATCTGATCCGAGGAGTGAAGAAGATCCATGGTGCGAAGTATGTCCGGTTTTCTTGTCTATACTTTTTTTTTAAGTTAAAATTTGTTTGAAACTGGACACCTTTCGTAAAATTATCATATTTTTTTCTAATCAAAATGTTATAGTTTTAACTTTTGAAATTTGAAATACGTTCAATATTTTATTTTTATCAAAAGATTCCTCACATGATTTTTTACACGTGGAATAATTTTCATTAAAGTCAGCTCTTTATAATTTTTCTTAGTGTTAATTTTTTACATAATTACGGCTCAAACGGAAGTTAATTTAAATAATAGCAAATTTCTCTTCCTTATTTATACGTAACATATTCAGTTTATTGTTTTTAGGGTGGAAAATTGTGTACAAGCTTACTTATAAAAGTAAGTCAACTTATATTTGTAAATTTTTTTTTTAAATCAGTCGATACAATTTTTATTCGTAAGAACCTTAAACTTCAAAACACGGAAAAATTAATCATTTTGACAAATTTTCAAACGATGATGGGTTATTTTGTTATTACCCAAAGTAATATTCCAAAAGTAAATATTACTTAATCTTGAAAATGTGAAAATATCTTCAATATTTTATCATAGACGAATTTCGGATTGAATGTTAATATGCAACAGTTATTAAACATACTCAGTATAAAACCGAAAATTATTGTTTTCTATATTAATTGAAGAGCGAAGCTCTGCTCAAAATCGTTTTATTGAAGAAATGATGTATCATATTATATTTAAAATTTAACACACCTACTTATGGTGCGATGTATGTCTCGATATTTTGTTACTGTTTAGTACAAAATATGATCATCATACATAATATACATTTATCAGCGATAAAAGTCCGATTTATTATCATTATTTTTATTTTAATAAGTCGTTTTATGGTTGCTATGACGTGTATACAGGTGCAAAATAATGAAAAAATAAAGAAAAAAATATTCATGCTTGTGACCCAGTAAAATACAATACTGTTGTATTGTATTCATTGAAATTATGCTTTCAAATATTATTAAAATGGTTTTGATTAAAAATAAACATATATTTACATTTGAATAAGTTATATTAGGTATGTAACGATGTAATTTATTGAAATGTTATAAGTGCAAACGCAATCGCAACTCAACTTTGTATTGCGTTAATGGACTTTCAAGTTTATTGTTACACCCATGCGTTTGAAATTACATTTTGAAACTCATTCACTCGAGTTATTATTTCATTCTGAAATATACCGACGTCAATATCATATACATATATATTTCTTATAGAAATATAGCCAACCTTTTTTTACGACTTGTTGATAATTCGATTGTCAACGGAAATAAAATTATTTTTAAAAGTCAGTATACCATAATATTATTATTATTGTTACGATATTTTACTAAGTGAATGTGCATTTAATGAGTTTTAACAGCCGTTGTTATAAAAATAACATGATATTTCCGAATAATTCTATATTTAGTGCATATTTAAAGTGATTTCCGAATCGTTCATTCAAATATTAAGTATTAAGCCGGGTACACACCAGAGCATTTAGGTGTAACGTAACGTCGTAATGTAACAAAGTTCGTGTTCGTTGTTACATTACACGACCAGTTTGTACGTTCGCGTCGAGCACTACACAGAATGAGGTGTTCGCAGTTGATCCATCATTTTTTCACCGAACGTCCGAGTAAACAAACGCACATTCATTAAAATGGCTAA